>JZKD02S1627254.1:411153-421407 GCA_000966675.3 Picea glauca | reverse complement strand
CCTGTCCTCGATCTTCAATTCTTCTAGTTCCTCCCTGGTCTTTGAATTTAGGAACCTTATGATTTCATTAGCTTGAGCTGGCATGTCTCCCAGCTCTGTCCTAATTTTCTCCACAACTTGTTTGCTCCTTTCGAGCAACTCGTTCTGCTCGAACATTATTTGAAACATTGGCCATATTTCATTTATGGACTTGGAAATATCAGTCCATATCACCTCTTTGGCCTCATCCAGAGTCTTACCCGCCACAGTCTATTTTTCGAGCTGTTGTAGCTCTTTCCTGATTTGCTCATTTACCTGATTCTCTTTGGCCAGACTTGTCTGGAAGGAAGTCTTTAGCTCTTGGAGGTTTTCCACTTCTTTCTTAAGTCTACCAGTTTCAGACTCCTTCAAATTCATTCTTTCCATAGACTTGGCCAGGTCTATGGTGCCTTCTCATCCCTGCACTATTGTTGTGGATGGAACTACTGTTACTGTCGTTGTGCTTAATCCTGCGATAGGGATAGCACTTAAGGGGATGGCCTCCGCTGTTTGTGCCTACTCTTTCTCCTTGAGTAGTCTCTCTATCTCTGCCTCCATATCCTTTAACTGCGCATTCTTCTCTAGGAGTAATCTCAGCATCTCATCCTTTTCGCCTTCCTTTTCAGCTATCTCTTTTGTTTGTGGGTCCTCCGTTGGAGGTAGCTTCAGCTTCTTCCTCAAGGAAACGATGTTATGATTATTATTTTTTATCATCTCCTTAGCCGCTTTGACATTCGTAGGGTCATAACCAATCTTGAGGACCAACTCCTCCAAAGTTTTGATTTTGTTGTCCTTCGCAAAAGATGATATTTTCTCCATATTTAGTTGTGTCTGGGCATTGCTCAAAGCTATCTGATACCTTGAATAAGAAGTTGTAGCATGGGCCAGAGTGTGGAAAACCATCTCCCCAGTTTGCTTGTGTAGATCCATCTGAGTTGTTGGGTGCACATCCTTGGCCTGGAACTCGACAATGACCCTTTTGTAATCGGATATTGCTTTGGGATCCGACACTTGTGCATGGAGGTAGGCCATATGCATCCTCCCTTTCTCCGTATCGAATGCCGAAAGGAGCCTGTGTTGAGCTGTGGCAGACTGCTTCTGGAATTGGGCATAAGCGCTGCTAGTAAGGGTCTGGTTCTTTTTCTTGATCATGTCATATTTTTCAAAAATAGCCAATTTGGGCCCGGTCTTGCTTGGTGGAGTATCTAAGGGAGATTCTTTGGTTTTCAACACTTTTGCTATCTCCTTGTGTTGACTCGAGCCGAAAGGTAGGCTTGTGGGCTTGACCCCTAGGGTGGCCACTGTGGTGGTTGTGATCTCTTGCTCCACTGTCGTGCCTGTCGCTGGAACAGTCCTTGGCTTTTTGGCGTGCAAATTAAATTCCTCTGGAGACACCTCTGTTACCAAAGAAGATGATTCTTGCCGAGGCCTCTTTTCCTTGGGATTTTGAGGTGTGGAAGTGGGAGGCGCGCTTGTTGAGGCTACCTTATTTTCCATCGCAATGGCAGGTTCTACGTCCACTAATGTATCAGGCTCCCACTCAGTTTGATTAGCAAATCTTTTGATTTCGGGCCTGGGCTCATGTGCATATGGGGCATTCTTATTTTTGACTCTCATCTCAGAAATGATTCCACAAGGCTCATAATGCCAGGTGAAACTTGTCGGAAATTTCATTTCCCTCAACAGTTTATCTACTTCGTCACCAGCGCCTCTATTATTGTAGATAAATGAACCTATCTTCCCTTTAATCCGCAACTGTTGCTTCTTTTTTAGGGAAACAAAGTGAATATCATCAGAATTCATGATTTGTCTAATATATTCTAGTGCGAAAACTCTTACCGGTATATATCTCGGAAGCTTGTATGGTGCCAACTCGCACCCATAGACTCAGATCTCAGAGTGATTCTAGTACAAGTACCAGTCTCCTGTCTTCGCATTTTCTGAGAGGTGTAGAACTCTTCGGACTTCGTCATTTACTCGTGGCTCAGGCATGCCACTCAACATACTTACCACAGGGTGGTAGAACTGGTCAATGAATGTTGTGAAATCATATTCGACCAAATTGTTCTTTAGAAGGGATGTCCACGCTGTGACCGGATGTGGCCTCCCGTCGGCGTCCATCTTCTGCATGGAGAAGTTGAACCTGTCTACTTGGAAATACACAAACATGTAGGCCAGAATGGACGAATACCTGAACATACCCTCAGTGGTGAAGTTCACGAATTGCTCATGGATGTTATTGGCCAAGAAAGTACTGTAATCGAATTGAGTGGTTGGTTGTTAATCATTTGAAAAGATGGATAGGAAACCCAGGATGGGTTCATCTACCCATTGATCAGAATAGTACCCAAGCAGGGCACACAAGGAAGAAATAATTTGATTTCCTTTGACGGAAAACAAAGAGGAAGGATATGGGGTATTTGTGGTCGGGATTGAAGCGGAAGTGGGGAGGAAAAGCTCCATTATCTGTGCTCTCTGCGGGAAAGTCATTTTTTGGTAGAGCTCAGTGAGGATTTCCAGGTTGAATGGGGTTGCAGACTTTGGGCGGGTAATCTGCATCATTTGGTCGATATCCTCCAGGGTAATGAAGAAGAGGATGTCCCCGGAGGAGGAAACAATGGCTTTTTGTTCGGGGACGTAGTGAGCTTGGCACTTGAGTGCAAACTCTGGGAAATGGTGGACTTGGGGGAACAAATATAGGGGCAAATTGGACTCCTAGAGCCCAATCTCGTCACTCTGGTCTAGGAAAACTTCCTGGAGCCATGATTGCAGATCAGAGAAGTCAAAGCTGCATGTAGTGTCCGCTATCAAGCGGTCCTTGTCTACCAGAGGGATTTTATCAAGATGGACCGGAGGAGGAACGAATGGATTCTCTTCCTCTTCAGCTGGCCTCGTTTTAGACACCATCTCAACGACTGTACCTACAACAAACAGGTTAGTGGGGTCTACTGGGTGTGGAGGAAAATGACAGGGAAACAACGGGAAAATGATAAACACGTTCTCTGGTGTGATGGGTGGTTCTGGCGCAAGAAATGAATAAAGAGTGAAAATTGTCGCAACAGTATATTTATTCAAAAATGGGTCGGTCGGACGCGGGAAAACGGTCAGCGTGACAACGGGCGAATCATCCCGTTATTAATGTGCAACGGTCCACTTGGGGTGAGATGGCAGGTCAGGGTGACCAAAGTATATAGACGACTGACGTGGAGGTTTGCGTTTGGGGGTAAAGTCGCCAAAGGGGGTTGTTCATGAGTGAAGGGTGTTATGGCGCTGACACCGTGGACTGACAGTAGTAACGGGATGGGACTTCGACCTAGGGGCAAGTGGAACAAGTGGGATCAGTGGAGGGTGACGTTCAGGGGTGATGGGATGTCAGATAGCAGGTGGGGGATTTGACTTTCGGACCAATGGAAACGTGCCATGTGTAACAAGGGAACCGCCTGAAGGAATATTCATTTCGGACCCCCCCCCCCATTTGATTAAAGTTAGAACACCAAGGGGGGTCCGGAATGCATTAAGAACCATCAATCTGTGCACTTTTATGATGGCCGTCCAGATCTGCGCACTTCTTAATATCAATTTCGGACCCCCCCCCCCTCCGTTAAAGGAAGAATGGAGGGGGGAGTCCGGAATCCAATGTGGACCGTCGATTTGAGCGCTGGATTGAGAGCCGTCCAGATCTACGCCCGATTTATAGCCAATTCCGGATCCCTCCCCCTCCATTAAAGGCAAAACGGGCGGGGGGGTCCGGAATCCAATATGAGCCATGGATTTCGGACCGTCCAGATCTACGCAAGCATTACCATCGATTTCGGACCCCCACCTTTTGTTAAAAGAAGAACACTAAGGGGGTCCGGAATCAAATGTGAGCCGTTGATCTAAGTGTCGTGATCTGAACCTTTGAAAATTGAATGAGACATAGGTAGGGGGCGAAAAATTTCATATATAGGAAAACTTAGGATAAGGGCATTCACATGGGTTTTCCTTCGATATTTCTCATATAAACCACCAAGGGGACCTCAATTCAATTATACTTAGGCATTGGAGTCATAGGGTAACATCTTTATCGATCTGGCATTGTTTTGGCAAGGCAGGCAAGGCAATTAAGCTACATCCTAACCTACTGTCATAAGGCTCTTAACCCAGATTAGACAGTTGGGTTAAGATTTTATTCTTTCTAGGGGATATCTGATCAGGATTAGATGGTCTGATCATATGTATTCACTAACCTATCAACATTGAAAATTTAAAAGAACTTGGTCATGCTTGAAAGGTATGACCAAGTCACTGTTATTGCAATGGGGCTTTTTTTTCCATTCCTTTATGCCCTCTTTTCTTTTCTTCTCATTCTTTTTTCTTTCTTTTTCTCATTCTTTTTTCTTTTTTCTTTTTCCTTTCTTTAGAAATTATTTGAAGAAATGAAATATCATTTGTCAACAAGATCAACAGATACAGAATAAATCCAAGTCATGAGTTGATTCCCATAATTTATGGGGTGATAACAGTTTAATTTGGCAAGGCCCTGGCCTTTGATCAGTTTGGTGGGCTTAATTTCTATGTCGTATTCTAGAATAACTGCAATCCACTTTCCCCTTCTCCCATCAGGGTTTTCTTGTGTCAATATATCTTTCACCACCACGTTTGGTACATATACTATGACGTGTGAATGAATAATATAGACCCTGAAGTCCTTTATAGCCTTTATAGTCTTAGGGCTTTGCTGAAGAAAGCTATGGGTTGTTCATACCCTTCATTATTCTTCTGCAGTAATACAGCTGCTATTGTATGCTCAGAGGTGAAAGAAAAAAGATATAAATCTTTAGTGAAATTGGGACTAATCAAAACTGGGGCTTCTGTTAGCGCCTTTTTGACCTGTTCAAAGGATTGCCTAGCTTCAGAGTCCCATTTTATCTTAGCGTCCTTTTTAAGCATGTTCGTAATGTTTTGGAGGAGCTCAGCCAAATTAGGAATGAATCTTCGAAGAAAGTTAATTTTCCCTATAAATGACTGTAGTCCTTTAAGGTTCCTGGGGTGTTCTATTTTTAGAATGGCCTCAATCCTGCTGGGATCAATCTTGATTCCTTCTTTAGAGATGATACGTCCCAACAATTTACCCTCTTCTAACCCAAAAAGACATTTCTTGGGATTCAATGAAATCCCGAACCTCCTACACTTTTCGAAAACTCTTCTAAGGTGACGCAAATGTTCATCATCAGATTGGGAAAAAATAGTCACATCATCTAAATAAACGATGATAAACTTACATGTCTCTTCAACGAAGGCGATGTCCATCTCCCTATGGAATGTTTCTCCTGCGTTCATCAGACCAAAAGGCATCTTCACATACATGAACGTGCCCCATGGGGTAGTGAAAGCGGTCTTTTCCTGATCGTCTGGGTGAACTAAGACCTGGTTGTAGCCTGAGAAGCCATCTAGCAAGGAAATTCGACTGGACCCCACCACGCTTTGCAGGAGGTGATCCATTTTAGGCAAGGGGTAGTTATCCTTCAAGGATGCTTTATTTAGATTTCTGAAATATATGCAGAGTCTGATTTCACCGGTTTTCTTGCGTGTAGGGACTAAATTCGAAACCCACTTAGAGAAACGCAACGGTACAATGATCTTGGCATCATACATTTTCTTGATTTCTTTTTCTATTAAAGGAAGCAACTTGGGATTTATCCTCCTAAGCTTCTGCCTAAACGGTTTCTGATCTTCCTTTATGGGAATCCTATGTTGTATAATGCTGGTGTCATAGGCTTTTAAATCTTCATAGCCCCAGGCAAAAACATCTGAATATTCTTTGAACAGTTCAATGTACTTAAGCTTTTGGTCTGGGGGTAAGGATTTGGACAGTTTGACCATCCTAGGCTTCTCATTAGTTCCTATATTGCAGTCTTCTACATCTTGCCCATGAGCTTCTATTTTTGGTTTCTTAGCTACATCATCTCTATCAAACAGATCTTCTAAAGGGACAAGACCTCTAGGTAAAACATTGCTTTTGAGTTGTAAAACGTCGGTATCCACTTCATCATCCCCTACCTTTCCTGAATCTACTGTATCATCTATATCTACTGTATTTACAGTATTAATGCTATCTATTTCAAACTCAGAGTTATTTACATTCTCATTTTCATTTTCTACATCTATGTTTGTACATTCAAAATCGTTCTTGCATTGCAGAAAGTCTTCTATCTGATCGTCATTTCCGAACACTTGCCAGTACCTGATATTATCGGGCACTGTGGGTCTGCATCTCACCTCAACTGTGTATAGGCGAGTTTGGAGAAAAGGAATTTTGCAGGATGCAGCTGACATAGCTAACCCGTCGGCCAGAATATTATGTCCTCTCGGCATTACCTGCAAGTCCACCTCTGTAAAACATTTCAACGCATCAAGAATGGAATTTTTGTAGGCTCTAAGACGTGGATGTTTAGCAGCATATTCACCTTTAATTTGTTTAATAATTAATTCAGAATCACCCCTTACCATTATTTTCTTAGCACCAACCTTTTTCAACAGCTTCAGACCGAGCATTAAAGCTTCATACTCAGCAACGTTGTTAGTGCAGTGGAAATTTAACTTATAGGAATGGTTTTCTGAATACCTTTTTCGATGATTATGCAACCAAATGCCAGCCCTGGCTCCTTCTTTACTCACAACTCCATCAAAATCCATGCTCTAGAAATCAGCAACGAACTCTTCAGTGATTTCATCTTCCACCTTTGTTGCCTCATTGCTTTCTGGACTTTCATCTTGACTCTCTACAACTTCTATCAGCTGAGTATCTTGTTCTTCAGTATCACCATCATTGTACAAGATGAATGAATCTAAATCTGAATGGGCAGAGTAAAGGGGGTAATTATGAGGTTTCTCTTGACTACTGACCATATACTTCATCAATGTTTCTCTGTATAATCTCCTATGTTGTCCGAACATGGGTATAGTGGCATAAGACATGTCCAGTTGTAAGGTTCCTCTGAGCTTAGCTCCCCAAGACCGGGACAGTAACATGCCATACTTTGGTGGGACGTCTGCAACCACTATGTCCATTACCATGCTTTTTGAAGGGATTTGAACCAGGGTGATGCATAAATCCTTAATCAGACCAATACATTTGACTTTGCTAGAGTCAAATGAGTGCAAATCTTTGTAAGGCCTAGTGACCTCCAATCCCAGTTTTTACATCACTACTTTAGGCATTAAATTATGTGAGGCACCTGAGTCCAACATGGCATTATGTAGTATCAAATCATGTATGTTCAAACTGATATAAAAGGGAGCTACATCACCGGTATCATCTCGACCATCGACTACTGGTCTGAAAAGGAGTTCGGGGCGATCGTCAGCGAGGTTCACAGTGTCTGAGTGAGTCACTGATCTGATAGTCAAGGCTTGGGTGCCTATGCAAGGCTCAATGGCTAATGCCTTTAGTACCTGTAAACGATAACCACCTCGGCTTATCAACTCTGTCAGGGGGACCGAAATTTTAATTTTGGCCAACTCGGCTTCTAGGCTAAAAGGCACCAGAGTTATAGTCTGACTCGTTGATTCTACTTGGTCCATCTCCCTCCGGTCAGAAGTATTAGGCAAGTTAACAGGTGAAACTTCGGGCTGTGCTATTTTTTTCAGTATGGTGATGTTTTTATTCACCGGAGCATCAGTTTTACCTTTCTCATAAGATTTTTCAGCAGCAGTTTTCTCAGGAGTTTTTTGGGTCTCGGCTACCTTCTGCATTTCGGTCGTCTTTCTTGGGGAATTTCCTTCTGTCTTCTTACTCCGCAGGTTGTACTGCCGATGCACTTCCAGAATTTCATCCTCCCAGGTTGGTTTCCCCGCACCCTCAGTCTCCCCACTCACCTTTGTTTGGTTTAGCAGGAATAGTTCCTTCTCTTCTTGAGTAAGGAAAATGGCCTCATTGTCGTGTATTCCCATGAGGTTGATATGAGTGTCTTCCAATTCCTCTACTACTTCCCCTCCATCATCAACATAGTTTTCCTATAGGGGAGGTCTAATCGGTGGATCTGGACCTCTTTGTTCTCTTTGATCCCTAGGATCTCGCTGATCTCTTTGGTCCCTGGGATCCCTTTGCCTGATTTGAGGAGGGTTTCTTCTAAAATTGGGGTTTCGAATCTGGGGAGCAGGAGTGTCATCTCTCAAAGGATTTCTGTCAGAAATGTTCTATCTTTCTAGAAATAATGCCAATGATCTGACTACAGTATCCATTTTGGAATCATTGTTAGACGTGGAAGGTTCTTCTTTGATCGTGACTCTCCTTTCATTCCTTTGACGTCCTCGTTTTTCCAACAAATTGGATTCCACACTAATAGCACTTTTCTGCATGTCTTCAAGGGTGGTAGCATCTCTTTCTCTTAATTGATAAGACATGTCAGCATCGAACCCATCAGGGAATTTAATTAATGCCAAACCCGGGGGAGGTTTGATTTCCGTTGGGATAGCATTATATAGGTTATTAAAATGGGTGCAATAGTCTTAGACTGATTCGCCTTGATTTCTTTTTATGTTCTCGTATTCAGACAGTATCTGAAGAGGGTTTTTATTTATTCCCCACCTGTCAAGAAAACTTCTTTGGAACGTGACAAGATCAGGGATTGACGCAGCGGGTAAAGCTTTAAACCATTTTTTGACCTCTCCTATCAGACTCTGGGCGAAAAGTATCATTTGAACGTCGACTTCGTCAACTTCTTGCAAATCCAAATAGTTGTTCATTTTATCCACATGTTGTTGTGCGTTTAAAGGTCCAGTTGCATCAAACTGTGGAAGTCTAGTCTGGTAGTGTTGGGGCATGGAATGCAGTGGTGCGGCCAACACCAAAGGAGCATAACGAGCTGCCATGATGGGTGGAGTAGGTGGAACGATGGCCTGGGTGGCGGGAGAGGTAGAGACCGAAGACGAGAGTGATGAAGGACTGGGAGACCTGGTGTTAAGATGGGATGCCAGGAACGAGGACAAGGGAAAGCATGGGAAATTTGACCATTTGTGGAGAGGCCCTTACATGATCCAAGCCTTCAGAGGAAACGATGCCTTTTTACTGAACAATGCCGATGGGTCAAATCTGCCAGGAGCACCTGTGAATGGCAGAATGCTGAAGCATTATATTCCCCCCCAGTAAAAGTTTTGAAGAAACCACTTTCCATTGTACATACCGTTTTAAATTTTCAGTATTTACTTGCATTTTTCGAATGGAGGACAGTGGTCGGGTTGTTGAAGCCCGTAGAGAAGGCCCTAAGTTGCTGATCACTGCTCTTCAATTCCTTTCGTAGAATCAGACCAATGGATATTACTAGACAAATTGTTTCAGGATGACAGGAAAACTGGATTCTTGGCACTTAAACAGGGCAAGTGCCATCCCCATGTGGAGCCGCCTGTTATCACCCCATAAATTATGGGAATCAACTCATGAATTGGATTTATTCTGTATCTGGTGATCTTGTTGACAAATGATATTTCATTTCTTCAAATAATTTGTAAAGAAAGGAAAATGAAAAAAGAAAAAAGAATGAGAAAAAGAAAGAAAAAAAAAAAAGAATGAGAAAAAAAGAAAAGAAAAGAGGGCATAAAAGAATGGAAACAAAATCCCCATTGCAATAACAGTGACTTGGTCATACCTTTCAAGCATGACCAAGTTCTTTTAAATTTTCAATGTTGATAGGTTAGTGAATACATCTGATCAGACCATCTAATCCTGATCAGATATCCCCTAGAAAGAATAAAATCTTAACCCAACTGTCTAATCTGGGTTAAGAGCCTTATGACAGTAGGTTAGGATGTAGCTTAATTGCCTTGTCTGCCTTGCTAAAACAATGCCAGATCGATAAATATGTTACCCTATGACTCCAATGCCTAAGTATAATTGAATTGAGGTCCCCTTGGTGGTGTATATGAGAAATATCGAAGGAAAACCCATGTGAACGCCCTTATCCTAAGTTTTCCTATATATGACATTTTTCTCCCCCTACCTATGTCTCATTCACTTTTCAAAGGTTCAGATCACGACGCTTAGATCAATGGCTCACAGTTGATTCCGGACCCCCTTAGTGTTTTTCTTTTAACCGAAGGGGGGGGTCCGAAATCGATGGTAATGCTTGCACAGATCTGGAAGGTCCTGAAAGGGGTGTGTGAATCCATGGCTCATATTGGATTCCGAACCCCCCCACCCATTCTGCCTTTAATGGAGGGGGGGGGTCCAGAATTGGTTATAAATCGGGCGCAGAT
>JZKD02S1627254.1:376347-387250 GCA_000966675.3 Picea glauca | reverse complement strand
AAATTATAAACCTAGATCGAGTCGGTTATGCAAATTTCAAATATATAATTTTTTTTAAATTATTAAGGTTTACTATTTTTAATCTATTTTTGTCTTCACATATATAAAAATCCTAGAATACATAGCTCTCTTATTTATTCTATAACCTTTTCTCGGCTTAACCATTCCTTTTAGCCTGCATGAACAAAAGAAGTTGTAATTTAAGTCATATGTTGACTTTGATAATTTTAGAAAAATAGAAAATTAATATTAAAAATTTCCAAAAGAATACAAGGCACAAGAAAAACGGGTTCTCTACAAGTATACAAGCTTTTGGAATGAAATTTCATCATTAAGACACTTAACACCTGCATGAACGAAAACATATACCTTATATTTTTTGGAAAAAAACAAATTTGATCTAGTTATTCACAATGCATATGAATAAAAGTTGTATATTAGGAAAGCTAATTCAATTTTCTATGTTTCATCTTCTTACACCATATTCAAACTCATTGTAAAAGTACCTAGAATTTAATCCTTCCAAGTTAACATATTTTTTAGCTTGCACTAACTCTAGAGTTTGAGACCGATTGGTTTTGTGCGAGAGATGGAGTTTCTGTAAATCACACTTTATTCGCTTGCTTTCTTCTGCAGAAGAAAATAAACTTCATGTACTCATCAACCACATATTGTGCTTTATTTTAGTTGTAATGTGGGGTGAAATAGTGATCTTTGAGGCTTACTGGAACTCTGCAACTATTGTCCAAATGTCCGATAACAACGCTAACATGAGCAAATCTTTTGGCATGTGAATATTAGTATTTCTTTGTTAAAATATTATGTCCTTATTGACCTATGAAATCCTACACGATGTTGTAGATTGTGGGTGAAAAATATAATGTGGTACTAAATATTTGTTGTGTTCATTCAAGCATCCATCCATCTAAGCCATTGTTCATTGGGTGGATTAGATAAAAAAGTTTGTTTTATCACAAAATCCATTTTTATTAAGTTTTACTTCATTTTATAGGATTAAGTTTTAATTGGGTTTATGTGTTGGAAATGGAAATTTTAAATAATATTTAAAAAATAGTATAATTCTCTTATTTTTTAAAATTCTATTATTTATAAAATTTATGATAAATACTACATAAATTTTAATATGAATATCATTTTTAATCAAACATGGAGATTTAAAAATAATTGTATTTACATTTATTTTAATTACAAATTACATTATATATATATAACCACATTATTGTAAATTTTCCAGACCCCAACACAGTTTCAATCTCATTGAATTTTTAGTCAATGTTTAATGCACAAACCCAATTTTATAATAGCAAATAAAATTCAGCAGAAAAATAATTTCAGAATTGAAACATGACGATTCTAAACTTTGTTTATAATGCAGAAATAAAATATCAGTAGCATATAAAACTCAGAAAATGATTGACATGGATATTTTTGGTCTAACATCGACCTTGGAAAAACCCACAAGGGGAAAACTAGTGAGAGAGAGTTTTTTATTATTTAGGATCTTCAGAGAAATTCTGTTACAGGATATTCATCTTCATAAATTTAAATGAAAAACTTATCTCGATAAGTGCCAAGTCTTCACACAAGAAAATGAGCCAAACTTCTCAAAGCTCTTTCTATAAATTTCTACAATAAATTATAGGTCTTCTCCTCAATTTCTATTCCTCCAAATGGTAGTACGGTCACCTTGAAATTCATGCCAACAACAACAACAACTTTTTGGGTGTATTAATGGTTGTATGACCTACTAGAAAATTGTGCCAATCTTTCCAGAAATTACACATAAAAACACACCTCGATTTATGTGCAATAAAGAGGTTTTACGGACTATGTAAATCCGTACTGTACAGACTGTGTACACTTGTTGTTCCCTCCTCGAAATATGTGCCACAATTGAACCATATGGATTGAGTAAATCCATACTATACTCCCAATAATAAATGTTTCTCCTCTTTCTTGATTTTTGTGCCCACAAGAGACTATACAGACCCCAAAATCCTTATTGTATGACCTCATGTACTTGTTGTTCTCCTTGCCTCGATTTCTATGCTAGTATTCTACCTTGGAATGCATGCCCTAGCTCTCAAAAATAGCCTCTTTCTTGCTGCTCGAAAATGTTCTTTCTCTCTCTCTCAAAATGAAACAACTACCCAACAATAGGTGCATCCTCCAACCCTAATCGACTTCATGAGGTAGGTGAGGAGTTTCTTAATCCAATGGCTGAGATTAGATTAGATGAGTGGTTGAGATTGAGTGTCTCTTCACTCACCCTCACTAAATTCATAAAGTAACCTTTCAATTTGCATCTCACAAATTAAATGACTAGGACCCACATTAGGCACTTTCTCACCCGTTAGGTGCCTAGGGATGAGAAACACTTGCCTAGGTACTTTTTAATTAAAATTTTAACAATTATAACATTACAAAAGGGGTTGATATACATGGATAGAGATTATGGTGAAAAATGACTAGCCTTTCCACATATATCAACCACTTTTATAATGTGGTTGTGATAGTATAGAATCAATCACTCAAACTTTGTGTTTACCTTTTGAATGAGTTATATGAGATTCACATGATTATGCTTTCAGGTGCTATCTTTTAAGAGTTTCCCTCCGTGAGGAATTTTGAATGATTTTGTCTCCAAGATTTTGAAGGAATTGTTTTTAGGAATTCAGAAGATTTAACATGTTAAATTTCCAATAAATCTCCAATTTTAATAAATTAATCTCAAGATTTTGTATTTGGATGAGTTAGCAAGAAAATTGGATCATACAAAATTCAAATTACCGCTAAAATAGTTTGATTCAAATTCATATTTTACTCGAAATAAAATATGTTGATTATAATATTAACCTTACCATTACAGGGTACAACTAACGACTTCGAAATTCCACCATCCTGTATAGGTTCACATTCGATACCTGTTATATGATTCTTTCGTATTATTTCAAATTTAATAGCCATTATAAATTGTTTTTTACCACTTTTCATAATTCCAAAGCCAAATGATATGAAATATACATCTTTTTTTCCTACTTTTTAACTAGCCAAAAAATGCCCAGTGACTCCAAATTCAAATCCCAACCAAGATTTTGTCAGCAGGGATAAAATTTGCAAAGTATGGTCATATTTCAAATCATATGAAATATTCGCCTAATTTATCACAATGTTGTTGGGCAGTGGAAGAAAAACATATCATAAAACCAGAGCATAAAAAATGAGCTAGATGAAACACACATCAAACCAAGAAAAACAAACACACACTTGACACAATGATTTATGTGGAAACCCAAATCGGGAAAAAAACATGGGCAATGATTATCGATCTTCTTCTATTCAAGGGAGAATTAAAATAGCCAACCCAGGAATACAAACATCCTCTCATCTCACAATGTACTCTCTTGTGCTCACATTTTACTCTACCTTTATGAGTATGCTCATATATATAACATCTATCACTTAGTTGCACAAACTGATCATGAATAGATCACATAGTTACACAAACAATTCATAAGTAGATTTCACTCATGTGCATGTGCATGCGCATGTGCATGTGCATGTGCATCTACATGTGCATCTGCATGTGACCGCATGGGAAAATTTGTTGGCATGTTTCCAAAAATATCCACCTTGACAACAATTTACCTTATATATCATGCCCTTAATTAATTCATCACCTTTTCTACAAGCCAAGAGACGCCAGACACCATCATAGCTCAACAAATTCTCTGACAATAGCGTTACGTGAACATGTCTACACGATTCACTCCAGCATGGACCATTATGTCTTCATCGGTAACTTGTCTAATAGACCGATGCACATGTCCAAATCTCATGAATCATTAACCATGGGCCAAATCACTGCAACCACTGTAGGTGATACTTGTGCTTCTATGTTTGAAGCACCCATTTCAATGCTCTTGACCTGGTTTTGGCATGTTATTTATTGACAACACCAACTGCATGTGAAATATTGACAATTTCTCCATCACAATCATCAAACTTCCTACTAGCATATAAAAATCGAGACATATAACTCTTTTCTTCTTCATCAATTAGGACATAAACCTGAAGACAATTTACAATGGAAATCCAAAGGGATGTTACTAGTTTCACATTATTCATACTAAATTTCCTAACTATCTTCACCACATACTTTTTTTGTGATAACCAATCTTACCATATTTCATGTCTTTGTGTATTTCCATGCCCAAGATTTATTTTCCTTCTCCTATATCCTTCATAACAAACATCCTAACCAACTAATCCAACCTGTTTATCTCAACCATGCTTGTGATTGCAACAAGCATAAAATATAACACCAAGATAATGAATATACCATAAATACAATGGTTATACTCACTTCCTGTAAAATTTGGCTCACCATGAAGGAATCAAACATCTTGTAGCATTTGCCTAGCATGCTTTAGGGCATACAATGATTTTTTAGTTTGCAAACAAATATTCTATTGGGATTATGAACTAACCATTCTGGTTGTTCCATATACATCCCCTTATCCAAAAAGCTCCATGTGAAATATTTTTAACATCTAGTTGTACTATCACAACCAGTGTTATCACAACATCAATAGAAACAAGATTTTAACAACCAGTGATAAAATTTCATGGAAATCAATACCTTCCAAATCCCCTTCTACTACCAATCATGCTTTGAACATTTCACCTTTTACTATGTTTTATTTTATAGAATGAGATACATCAAACATTGCATCTTTGTCCATGATGATTTTGTGGGTAGTAGGATCCCACAGTCTGCACCCCTTAACATCATCACCATATCAAAGATCTACCTATTTGATCTAGGTCCTACTTAAAACACTGATAAAAAACCATAAGCATCACAACCAAATAATTTCACATTTGAGTAATTACCAGATGACCTATTCATACCTCTTCTTGAATCTTCTTGTATTTTGCAATCGATGGTGACCAGGTTACCAGATAGCACAATATCTCATGTCTACAACTATTGTTGCAAATTGACATTACGAAACATGCCTATTCCATCCAAACTTCCTTGCAATACTTTCCAAGTTCCATGGATATGAACGTACCTTCATCATATATTCTCAAACACTTGATTGACTTGCCAACACATCAACCTTTCTAAACTGGAAACACTTCTCCACCTCAAACTTTGCATTCGAACAAATTTGACCAAATCCGGTCAAGCCATCCAAGTAAGCCTTCACCGCTTACCTCCAATCCAATTTAAAGTGGAGTTCATCAAGCCTTTTATAGGCTTCATTACATGCAATCCATGGACATGATACCATGGGATACCCAAAAAACATGGACCCGAAAAACCACCTTCTTTGATCTAAAAACATATTTAACTCATTAACTCTTTCACTGAGTCAAGGTTAACCCAACATACATGCCCCCCCACATATTCAATCTACCTAAATCTATGTCTAGAATTTTCATAGGTGACCTGATAAACCAGGGGTACATATGACTATCCAGGTCTTATAAACATATGCCCATTTACATGCAATCAATAATTTCTACAACTCCAAAGTCAATACATTTTATTATTATTATTATTATTTCACAGTGAGTCAACCATCACCTTCTATGAAAACACAAGTGAAGAGACACAACAGACAGAAAAAAATTCATCAACCATACCCATAGTTGAATTTTCTTCTATTGTGAATTCCTCTTTGGATGCTTGTTGTCTTTTCCAACAATCCTTCTTGAGATGCCTATATTTTCCACAAAACCAAAATTTTTCCTTACCCTTACTATCTTTTGACTTAGACCTACTTGTACCTTTATGATATTTCCCTCCTTCTACAGATCAATCTATGACCACCATTGCTTTTGTTGTTGAGGTTCCCTTATTAGATCTTCTCCTCATTTCCGCACATAACAGATCTCCCACAATAGTGTCATAATCAATGGCATATGTTGTGTTAAACCACACAGTTGTGACTAGATGATCCCAAGACTCAGGCAACAAACATAGTAGCATCAACGCCTTGTATTCATCTTTGAACTTTACTTCCATAACACTTAATTGAAAAATAAGAGTATTGAAAACATTCAAGTGATCATCAATTTTTGTACCTTGTTTCATCCGCAAGTTGTACAACTGCCTCTTCAATAAGATTATGTTTGACAAGTTCTTTGTCATATACAGACTCTCTAGTGTGGCCCACAAACCTATTGTTGTCATCTCTTCAACGATGTTAAAAAACACCTCATCTACCAGACACAAATGAATAGTATTGAGGGCTCTTGCATCTAGATCCTCCCAGTCCTCGTCTATCATGCTTTTTGGTTGATTTGACTTTCCATCCAACACCTTTTGCAAACCTTGTTGCATAAGCATATCTCGTATCTTGAGTTTCCATAGCGCAAAGATATTCTTACCACTGAATTTCTCCACCTCAAACTTAGAACTCTGCACTTTCGCCATTAGGAAAAAACTCCATAAACCACTTCTTATAAAACTGAGCCTTTTTATAGTGAAGGAGTTTTATTATATTTAAGGTTAAACCCAAAAAATATAAACTTTGATTAAAAGGTTTTAAAAAAAACTTTAAAAACCTTTTATTAAACCACCCTTTCACCTTTTTAAAAAACTCACCTTTTTAAACATCCACCCACTTGAATTTTTCATACTTTAAAAATTCACTTTTGAAAGTCACATACCATGGTATTAAATCTCATGAACCTCTCATGCATAATAACACAAAGTGGATCCTCCACCTTTTATGCATAAAATATTTAATAAAGTCTTGATCCTCCACCTCACCTTGCAAACTTCATACCAAATGAATACTTTCAAACCATGAAAAAATAATTTCTTAAATATCAGCACTCCTGGGAGTATTGAAAGGGAGTGCTAGTTTGAGATCAATGCTCCTTCACTATGGATGGGGGAGTGTCGATTTGTCAGCATGCCTCTAACACTACCTAGGGAATGTCGATGACCTACTACTCACTCAATCCCACCTTCTTGCACTCACAGGAGACCTGCACACAATTTTTCTTGGATCACCTGTGACACCTACTCAATTTGCCTTAGCTCTGATACCACTTGTTAGGCAGTGGAAGAAAAACATATCATAAAACTAGAGCATAAAAAATGAGCTAGATGAAACATGCATCAAACCAAGAACATCAAACACACACTTGACACAGTGATTTATGTGGAAACCCAAATCGTGAAAAAAACATGGGCAATGATTATCGGTCCTCTTCTATTAAAGGGAGAAATACAATAGTGTTGGCCCTCAACCAAGTTTTGGAGAACCTTGGTCATTTTTGACCATTTTTGGGACTTCGATAGGCTGGTCGAAGACGAAGCGGATATCACAGGATCTCACCCACTTTTGTGGTATTTTTGGGCTTAGGGTTTATGTAACGGGTATGGGATGTCAGCCCATGGGTTTACGCATGTTTAGAACCCATTTGTAATGTATAAATAGATATCTAGGTGATGTAAGAAAGTAGTAGAGAGACCTAGTATAATTGATTTAGTGCAGAACTAGAGGCTTTGTGCATACTAAGTGTTAAGACTTGCAGATCTAAGTGCAAGTGATTGTAGGAAGCTTGTGTGCAGGCTGTGTAAGAAGGCTTTGTGTTGTGGCCTAAATTGAGGAAAGAGGATCTGGTGAGGTGCACGCAGATCTCTTGTCCTATGTAGAGTTGGGTTTGTGTCTCTATGCATTGAAAGAAGATAATAAAGACAAGAAGATTTGGTGGATGTAGCCCCATGCTGGGGGTGAACCATGTATATCCTGTTGTTATAACCCTAAATTGCACTATCCCTGCTCAGTTGGCATCGGGCCAACTTATTTCCCTCCATTTCCAAAGCCATGTTGAATAAACTCTTCAAAAACCTCTTAAAACAAGTAGCCCGCGCCCTAACCTATCACTGGGCACGGGTGAACGCTACAAGGCCTTAAACAACACGCGTTGGAATGTGGGCTGGCCCACTACAACAAGCGTTTACCTAACAAAGAAAAAAATCAGGAAAGTTTCCATCGAGACGAGAAGCTTTTTGTCAGTTAACTGGAACTCCCATCCATGCATGGCCGAGAGTTCACCTAAAACCCTAGCTCCTTCTAGCCTATAAAAGGAGGGGTAGGGGTACTACTCAAAAGGAGGAAAATCATAGCAAAGAAACTCTGTCAAATTGCTGAATCCATTTTGTCCCAACCCTTTAGCCTTTCCTCAAGCTTTAGGAGAATTCAAGCAAAGCAGTTGGAGGACAAAGAAGAGGAGGAGCCCAGGATCAGGATCGAGGAATGGTGTCTGGTCTTTATAATCATTGTAAGTTGGTTCATATTGAGATTAATGAAAAAGATACTTTTCCCGTCCCAAATACATGAGTCTTATCTACGTTATTGGATTTGTGTTTAATCTCTAACCCTCTAGTAGAACAATAGCATGCATGCATAGCTTTGTATTGATTGCAGGATCGCTTTTTGGAAGGAGAAGTCGCAGAAGCAAGGAGATAAAGCTCAACGGAGGATCTACACCAACCGTCGATAAAGAGGTTAGTTGGTTCTTCCCTTGTTTGCTTGTGAAAAGGGGTTTTAGGTTGGGGTAGAAGGTTAAAAGTTATTTCAGAAGGGTCATGATTTGCATGCAAGTTTAAATCCCTAGCTTGCTAGTCCGTAGGGTAGAATAACCCCACAACAGAATTGGCGAC
This sequence comes from Picea glauca, assembly GCA_000966675.3. Lineage (NCBI taxonomy): Eukaryota > Viridiplantae > Streptophyta > Pinopsida > Pinales > Pinaceae > Picea > Picea glauca. Next base: position 378,537 of record JZKD02S1627254.1, on the reverse strand, counting down.
TCCACTGGGGATATTTTACTCTTAGGGTTTCCGGATTTGGTTAAAGATCTTTTGGGTAGTTCAAAGAAGTTCAGTTGTTGTTTCTTTGTTTATTTTTTTGTCTGTTAGGTTAGTGCTAGCAGGGAACCTGGTTATCAATACCAGTCTTCCTTGACTAATGCTTGACATTTATTCTCGGGACACACAGAGGTACTTGCGGCCTGCAGAAGCCCTGCCCACATGTAACCCACGCCCTAACCTTCTACAACCTGCGTTTTAATGCTTGCTGTAGTGGTTTCAGTAGCGTGTAGAGCCCAGGAAGCTTAAGAGGCAGTCTCCTCTTTCCCTGTCAGGATTTTATCTTCTCGGGGGGATTTCTGGATCCTGTATGGGTCTTGATTGGTTTACTATCTTGCTTTCAGTCTCCCTTTTTGTGTTGGTTGTTCTTTTCATTTGTTTTCTATTTTGTAAATTTTTCTTTTCTGTTGAAGTAATAGCACCCAAGCCTTTCAGAGACCCTGGTTGTCAATACCAGAGGCCTTTTTCAGGTCTGGGCTGCCTATGTGTTGTTTTATCTCAGTTTTTATACAGACCCACGGATTAATTAAGTTTATCCCACGGGTACCCGCGTGCTGTTGTGGCTCAGCACGCGTTTGCATGCGTGCTGTCTTGGTGACAGTCGCGGGCTTGATTGGCAGCTTTTCAGCTTGGGTGGGGAAATCATCCCCTCCTGTGGTGAGAAGAGCTCCTCTCAGGGGTTTAGAGTCTGAGGCTGCATAGTCAGTAGGTTAGGGCATATTATCCTTAGCCTGGGTTGTTTAGTTAATGTTTTGATAGAAAAGACAAAAGAGAAAAAATATTTGTTTTATGGTTTTTTGGCAAGTTTTGGAATTGGTGTTTTCTTGATTGCTCTTTGCATTTTGTACTCTGATTGTTTTTGCGATCTGCGCTTTAAGCCAGAGTTTTCTTTTCATTCTCTTTGTTTTGTTCTTGTCATCATTTTTCCTTGTTGCATTATTTTGCAATAAAATAAAATAAAAATTGTTTCTTTCATTTTCTTCCTGATTTGAAGATTGTGTTGTTGCATCAGTAGCTAGGGAAGAAGTATTTTTGCATAATTTTTTGCAGTGCATGTCTAGTATAAGTAGCTCGTAGATCTGAGTGAAAGTCCTTCATATTTACTGCATGAAATCTTAGTAAAATTGAAAAGAAAAGAAGTCTTTTTTATTGAAAAAGTTGTTGGTTTTGCATTTTCGTTAAAGTTTGTTTCCAAGCCTTTTTGTTCATTTTGCTTTGAGTCTTTTTACACACCATCAGTTTCACTTTCGCACCTTGAGACTTAAAAAATCCCATTAAAAGCAACGCTAAATAAAATCAAGTAGAATTTTATGTTTGTAGGGTGCATACATTATCTCAGGAATAGGGCCTTGGAATAGGTTGGAGAGTAAATTCTCCAAGGCCACCCAAACCAAACATTGGAGTCTGTCAAATAGGGAGTGTAGAAGCCTAGTTACGGAAATTTATTCAGGACCCCCCTCTAACACAGGGCCTAAACACGAGGTCACGTAAGGAAAGGTAGCGGAGATAACCCCTCCAAAGTTGGACCGAGCGTTGTGGAGAACACATATAGAGGATCTATTAAGGGATTCTGTCGTTTTCATTTGCCACGGAGCTTCATGGGTCTTGAATCCGTTCGAGGTCCTCAGTCGTCTTCCAGACCATTTCCTCTCGATACCCTTGACAGGTTTTGGGCTTGATACCCTACTCATTTTGGTCTACCCGACTGCTGACTGTACCCGCCTGATAACTGTTCACGTGCTGGCAAACTAGTTGCCAATCTTTTCTAGGGACATACACAGGTGACTGCGAGGGTATACTGCGGTACCTAGGATGGACATTAGACCAACGCTTTGCATAGTATACCCAGAGGGTGCTTCTGTATTCGAGTTTCACTTGCACCGGTAAGTTGCTCTAGTGTTGGTTGTTGTAACTGTTCTTCCTACTAGTTTAGTGCTTGGTTGATTTATCTTCTAGGGGATTTCTTTTAGTGAGTTTTATTGTTTGTTCATGTAGAATACCTTAGCGTGTCGTGAATCTTCTCACACAGTGGAGGATTCGGAGCTCCACCGGTCACGAAGGCTTCTGGGCCTGCCACCGGTTATACTGGAGCCACCCCCGCCACCATTGAGGCGGAAGCTAGACCATCAAGGG
>JZKD02S1627254.1:350541-360690 GCA_000966675.3 Picea glauca | reverse complement strand
GGACTAAATTTACGAAAAAGAAACCCCCCCGGAGTCCATAGTTAAGCTCTTTTCAGACTCCCTAAAATTGAAAAGATTGTCGAGTGACCTTATTATTTCACACTCGTTAAAATGGCCCAGAAGAATATTCCTGATGGAGTCCATAGTTAATCTTTTTTCAGACTCCTTAAAATTGAAAAAATCACCGAGTGATCTTGTCTTTGTCACACTTGTTAAAATGGTTTTGAATGGACGTCTAGTCGGTGCTAGTTTACCCCTTTTTCAAACCGACTAGACTATTGACGCAAAAGGTACCCCAATGGAGTTTCCTTTTATGATTTTTCAGACTCTCTAAATATGAAAAACACTGATCTTCCCTTCTCTGGGCTCGTTAAACTTACATCGAAGGACGTTACCATTGTGTGTTCTATCAACCGCATTTTGCAACCTTTACCCATCAACCTAGTAACAGTTTGCGTCTGCGTTTTAACACCTTTGGCCACTGGAGGATTTTTTCGAGTATCATTTCCTAGAACATCAGTCTTGTCCTTGTGCCTTGAATTTGTATGTTTGTGATGCTCGTTCCTCCCTTGTAATGTAATATTCCCTTATTCTTTTTTCCAAATCAACAAAAAGAACAAAAAAATCAAATTTACCCCAAAAAGAGGATGGGAAAAGTATTTTCTTTATTGGCAGCATTATGAGTCGCCCTTGGATAAAGCACATATGTCCGTTTGATTTATCATACTTTGGGATGTAATACGACCTTAGGAAGCTTTGCTCATTACAGAGTTGTGTCCTCCACCGTTTGGTTACTCTTCCAGACATATGGAGAGTTTGCGTTGCCTCCTGCTTCGTAGACTTATGATTAACAGATATGATGCCTGAGTCCTATCACTTGTCGTGATATTGTCCAAGGGAAATTTGTCACTTAGCCTGAGTCAGCCTCTCTGCAATATGTCTCTTGTCCGCATACCCGGCCATCCTGAACATCCAATCAAGTCTTTGTTCGAAATCACTGAAGCCTTCAGTCTGATCATCAAGATTATCGAGTCCACAACCAACGAGCCGTCGAAGACCTCTGGGTAGTGCAGTCGTACACTCATATTACACTCCTACCCGAGCTTAGAAGATTTTGAAGTTGTTTCTCGAGCTATGAAGTACAACCATCAGGCCAAATCAGCTTCTGAGAGATGGATACTTTCTTTGTATATCTTTCTGATTTCGAAATGTATCTCCATTGCATATTGTTCGCGGCTACTCTTTATAGTTATTGACATGGATCTACAGTGTATTTGATTGGTAGCCATGGTTCTAATTTATCCCGAGCATGGGTATGCCCGCCTTGGTGAGACAATTGATATTTTTTGCAGACGGCGCCTCCTGATTCCTGATTCCTGGGCTCACTCATTCAGCATATCAATACAGATTGGTAAAGAATTGGTAATGTATTTTGGCCATAAGATGCTCTTCTGACCTCACACATTAGGGGGAATCTATTATAACCCTAAATTGCACTATCCCTGCTCAATTGGCATGAGGCCAACTCATTTCCCTTCATTTCCAAAGCCATGTTGAATAAACTCCTCAAAAACCTCTTAAAACAAGTAGCCCGCACCCTAACCTATCACTGGGCACGGGTGAACGCTAGCAGGCCTTAAAAAACACGTGTTGGAACGCAGGCTGGCCCACTACAGCAAGTGTTTACCTAACAAAGAAAAAAATCAGGAAAGTTTCCGCCGGGACGAGAAGTTTTTTTTTAGTTAACTGGAACTCCCAGCCATGCATGGCCGAGAGTTCGCCTAAAACCCTAGCTCCTTCTAGCCTATAAAAGGAGGGGTAGGGGTACTATTCAAAAGGAGGAAAATAATAGCAAAGAAACTCTACCAAATTGTCGAATCTGTTTTGTCCCAACCCTTTAGCCTTTCCTCAAGCTTTAGGAGAATTCAAGCAAAGAAGTTGGAGGACAAAGAAGAGGAGGAGCCCAGGATCAGGATCGAGGAACGGTGGTCGGTCTCTATAATCATTGTAAGTTGGTTCATATTGAGATTAATGAAAAAGATACTTTTCCCATCCTAAATACATTAGTATTATCTACGTTATTGGATTTGTGTTTAATCTCTAACCCTCTAGTAGAACAATAGCATGCATGCATAGTTTTGTCTTGATTGCAAGATCACTTTTTGGAAGGAGCAGCCGCAGAAGCAAGGAGATAAAGCTCAACGGAGGATCTACACCAACCGTCGATAAAGAGGTTAGTTGGTTCTTCCCTTGTTTTCTTTTGAAAAGGGGTTTTAGGTTGGGGTAGAAGGTTAAAAGTTATTTCAGAAGGGTCATGATCTGCATGCAAGTTTAAATCCCTAGCTTGCTAGTCCGTAGGGTAGAATAACCCCACAACACCTGTGTTGTGATTGGTTTGTGTCATTGATGTTATTTATGCTAAGTGATGAATATTTATGTATGTTATATGCATCTGATATAGTAGTTTAATGCTTGATAAGTTGGATGAATGCTAGATCTGTCGATTCTATGTGCTAAATGGTCAGATATGTGTTACATGGAAAAATTACTTAGCTGGATAAGTGTCGCATGTCCCTCTCAATTGTCGTAAGTGTCGCATCTCACTTACAACTTTCACAAGTGTCTCAAGTTGGTCGCAAGTGTCGCAAATGATGTTCAGACATACTTCCATCTCAATGACACTAAGGAGATGCTTATAACATTTCATATGCTTGATTTGAAGAAGGAGAACTAGTTTACTGAAGTGAAATAACTCTTGACACCTGAAGGGAACCCTGAAACAAAGGTTTTGAGGAGGAGCGCTCCCCTATTTCATCCCTACAAGTGCTGGTGCTCCCCTACAAGGCTTCAGGGAGCGTTATAACGCTCCCCATCCCCCTCTGAAGGAGCGTTTCTCATCTTGAAAGTGTTGGCACTCCCTTAAAGCTTACCAGGGAGTGCTACAACGCTCTGATGCCCCTTCTAAGGGAGCACTGCATAATCTGAGGCAGTAGTTGGACTGTTGAGGAGAATAAGGGGAGGATCTTTCGAGATTAGGAGGCAGTTATGATCGAATTCTTTGTTTCATCAAAAGATCCCTGATCTAATGAGAAGGTTTCCAACTTGTTCTAAAGATAACTCAAGAGGTTAAGCTCATCTTAACCTATATAAATAGGCTCTATGATGGTGGAAAGGGGGGAATAATTAATGATATGAAACTTATGATCTTGGAGGAAACTCACAGTCAGCCAAAGGAGAGTGATCAGTGAAGCTGTTGTTATCTAGGTCGTGGATCTTTTAGGCAAGGGTTAGACGAAGAGGACTTGATGAAGCTGTCGCATTCACATCTACGATTGTAAGTATTGTTGTCGTTATTCTCATCAATATGACACGCTTGGCCTGTTTCTTTCTAGTTTGTGTCTAATGTCACATGAACTTATCATTTATTGATAGATCTGTTTTCAAGATAATATCAATTAAGTAGGAAGCGGTTGTATCTTATTTTGTCCACAGAACTTAGTGAGGAGCAAAGGATTGGAGCGCAACTCGGAGCGTGCAGGGACAAATGTCGATAAAAGGTACTTCTATCATCCTTCCTTCTCATGTGTTAGTTTAGATAGATTTGAAAGGAAGTCAGTGTCCATGTTAAGCATTTTTTGTCTAGATTTAGGGTCAAGCTCTTAGAGGCAATCTACCTGTCCGCAGGGAGATTTTCCTACAACAGAAATTGGCGACTCCACTGGGGAGATTAGCCTCAAATTGAAACTTCTTGTTTGGATTTTTCTCCTCATTGACCTTGTTCATTTCCTTGATTGTCTCAGACCTGGTTCACTCCTCTTTTGATTAGTTTCATGAGCTGATTGGATCCTTTTCCTATCACACTCAGCATAATTGTCGGAATTGAATTGCAATTTTTTTATTTCTTGACATTTCTGGGATTTTTAGACCCTGGAGCCCTTGTCCTAGTGTTAACAGAGTGCCAAATCTCTTCCATAGATTTGCACAAAGTGCTATAATGCTCCTTGCCTTTGGTAACAGAGCGTCGGCCCTCTTTGGCTCAAAAAACCCTCCAGAATTGCTTTTTTTGGGATTTTGCCTCTGTGTCTCCTCTGTTGAGTAGCCTTGTGACCCAATGTTTCTTCCCTTTCAGCTTTGACATCTGTCTTTTTGAAGAACAAGCATATTGTTGGTTGGATCTTGTAGCCTTCTTCACTATTTTCATTGAGTTTTTCCTGTTGAGTGAAGCTTGAAACCCATGCATTGTTTTCCTCTCCTCATCAGTTGAGTAAAAACCCTGGTGAAGGTCATCAAAGGCCTACAGACCTCTTCATCTTGATTTCAGTCAAGATCATCTTTTCTTCAACTTTTTCTTTTGGGTGTGAAGTTTGTTTTTCTCTTTGATTGTTTCTTTCCCTTCGCTTTTTCGTTTCGATTTCTACGAAAGGGTGTATTGTTTGTGTGACTTTTGCTTGTGCTAGTTTGGTTTTCATTCATACAAGAAAGATAATTAGCAAAACGAGCATTGTGTCGTATTGAGCATCATTCATATGCAAACAAAAAGACATATTTATGATTGATTGTGCATATTAGAAGGCATTTAAAAGTTTTTGCGTTACATCGGGATTTGATTGAGAAGAAAATCGTTTGAGGGAATTCATTATTCGTGCTTGATTAGTGAAAGAACTCTCTCTATCCCTTATATAGATATTCATCAAAAGGAAATGATGCTTATCATATTTGATGCATTCTTTGGGTCTGAGTCATAATTCCATTTGTTTCACTTCCATGCACCCCCTTGCGTAAAGAACAACCATAAAAATCAATGCTAATTAAAATTTATCTATAACTTTTTCTTTTCTAGGATCCTCCATCAACAGTAGAATAGGATTAGTACTTTGGATTAGGGCTGTGAGAATAACTCTCCAAAGTTTCTAAAACAAACAGTAGTATCCTGAGTTAGGGAGAGTAAATCAAGTTATCGTATAAGTCTGTTTGGGATCCCCTTGTCACACAGGGGTTACGCACGAGGTCGCATTCGGGTGAGCTACGGGGACTAAATCTCCGTGGTTTAACTGATTGTGGTGGGTATTATGGGGATGACTTCGAGGTAAATCCACAATTACTATGTGGAAGCCTTTTAGTTGATTTCGGGCTTGATACCCTGCCTGTACGTTCGGATTGGACTGTCGACTGTTCTCGCCCAGGGGTTGACTGCGAATTGGTAACCTTAGTGGCCATAATATTTAGGGTCTTACACAAGGTGACGGTGATGGGAAGTCTCACTGTACCTGGAAAAGACATTGGTCAAACTCACTTGGGCTCCTTGGAGGGTAAATGCACAATTACTGCATGGAAGCTTGCACCAAGGAATAAGTCCGTTAAGCAGGTCTCCATTGTAACTGTTCTGCCCTACCCCTGCCCCTTCTGGACTGGATCACGTGACATTGGATTTCATCACCAACTAGTACGATCATCAAAAGAAGGTCTTGTTTTCTTGGTTGTGATTCTTAGATTTTTTTAGCGTGTGCTGTTTCTTTTCGTTAGTTGTCCATAGATTTCTTTCGCCGACTCTTTTCCGCCAACATCGATCCTCCATGCCGTTTGCGGAGGTTACAAGGACTCCCTCCATAAAATATGGAAGGAAATACCCATTTACCCCCTCATTCTACAGAGGAATCCCCTCAACAGAGCGAGGTTCATAATACCACAACTTCCCAGGAAGAAGTTCCCATTCCTTTGGAGAATTTTCTAATTGTCTCAGAATCTCTAGAAGCTTATCACATTCTGGAGGGATACAAACGACAGATCCTCCACCTGAATTTCGCTGGAGAATTTGTTGTCATCAATCCTACCGACATTCCAACTGGATCGTCTCAAAACCCTTTAGCCAGTGACCCTTTTTGGACTGTGGACGTTGTTCAGAGTCCACCACGCTTGGTGCGAGATCTTTATGGGACACGAGAAGGTGTCGATGCACCGTTTTCCTACACCGTACCCCGAGATCACTTTACCGGTACTACCACTTTTATAGCCACACCAACCGTTGGTCCGAACATACTGTCCGTTGGCCCAAGGTCCACTATTCCCCTCCAGACGGCCCATTCGACAATGGCCCCGCACATTCCGACCATCCCTGCCGGCAATGCGGTAGTTAATCAAGCTCTGATTGACACACCTGTAACACTGAGACCTACACTCCCTTTTGGATTCAGGGCACTGAATGCTTCTGCTACCACCACTGCCCAAACTACTACCCAAATTATACCGGGAAGTTCCATACCTATCCAACAACCTGGAGGGACTGGCCTTGGTGGTCCTAACCCGATCGGTGGAACCGGTCAGTCATTGACGTCTAGTTTTCATATCCTGGGAACTCTACCTCAAACTGGGGGGCATCCTCCCTCCAGAGGACAATTTCCATTCGGAGGGAACCCTAATGCTGGGGGGCATCCTCCCACCAGAGGAAAAATTCCATTTGGGGGGCACCCTCATGCTGGGGGGCAACCTCAATCTGGATTACACCATCAACCACAAGGACAAAATGTGTCCACTGCACCCAATCCATGGAGCATCCCTTTTCAAGGAAACCCACATGCCTCCATGGGACAAAATGTCCAGACTTCGCAACCCCCCCCTTATGGACAAATGTCAAACCCACCCTATAATCCACAAAACCCATCCGGTTATCCTCTGCTCACAAACACTTCTCAAAACATCTCAAATCCTATGTACCTTGGTCAAAACCAACCTCATATGAGAGGGCCCACGAGTTATAATTATCCACATAACCTAGTATTGGGCCCCACTGGTGTCCCTCTGCCACACCATCATTACCCACAGGTTAACCGACAACTACCTTTTCTATCCACCCTGGACCTTCTAGATTTGTCTTGGTTAACGAATGATCCCATTCATCATTCTACGGTTTGGCCAGCTATTCCAGCTAAACTTCCTTCTGATATCCCAAAATTTGACGGAAAGTCAGGAGAAGACCCAAACAACCACATGATGACCTTCCATTTGTGGTGTTCATCCAACTCCCTCATGGATGATTCGATTCGTTTGTGTCTTTTCCAATGAACACTTACGAGTTCCACCATGAAATGGTATATTGAATTACCACGTGCATCCTTTCACTATTTCAACTCCCTCGCCATGTCCTTCCTCACACATTTTCAACTACCCATTCGATACGAGACGAGTACTGAACTATTAACCTCTCTTTGTCAGACAACTTCCATACATATCTCCGATCATATCCATGAATGGAGATGGCGACGAAGGCTAATCAAAGTGGTCATCCCTGACCAATTGTTAGAATAATGGTTCACAAAATCACTATTACCCCAGATTGCTCGTGATGTTGCCATGGGTGGTGTAGTTACCGAGGAAGAAGCTATCTCCTGAGCTCAGTACCTAGACTTAGTCTATTCACAATCCGATACTCTATATGAGTTGATACCGAATGCTACCCATGCCACTAACGATCCATCCAAACCATCAATTTCTTCGCATGTGGATGGAGTTATTGGCTCTGTCAAAACTCAATCTACTACCCAATCCACTGAAACAATCTAGTGGCTCGCTCCCATGATTGCTCCCAGTTCAATTGCACCCTCTTATACCCCACCTCAAACTTAGGTCTCTGATGTGAATGCGGTCCAATCAACATCTTCACAACAACTCGAGGGAAAGAAGAAAGAGAGAAACAAACCAAAGAAGAACAACGACAACGAGCAACCCAAGACCCAACTGCAAACCCCTGCTGCCAGAAAACACCCACAGCGAAAACTGAAATTCCCATGTCTCATTTGTAGTGACGATCACTACACTCGAGACTGTCCACATCGCGATGAGGTGGCCAAACTTTTCAAAGGAAATTCACAACCTGTTGTGCTCACTCAGCCTTTTCCGCAGTAACAATCGTTGGTTGCACAAACCCCCACGTCGGGGGGCAGTTCCAACCAACCCCATGATGAGGCCTTGACAAGTGCCCATATTTACATGTTTAACGGAGTTAATCTAACAACTCTCTCTGTGACATATGACACGCCAGTTAAACCCGATAAGCCGAAGATCGCTAACGGTTCTACATCAGACCCGTTACCATCCTCTGTCAATCCTCCATCTGTTAGCCCTCCATCCGGGCCACATCAGATTGAGAAACATTCTTTTGACTCCATCCTACACCCTCCTAAGAGCAGCATATGGAAATCTACATTCAATCCTAATTCACGGGCTGCCCAAAACTACAATATTGTAGAAGATTTGGCTCAAGCCCCGTGTGCCATGTCCGCCTTGGAAGTTCTACAACACTATCCTAATCAACGTAGAATGCTCTTAGCCTCTATTGGCGCTTTCGATCCAGAGTCATCAAATTACATCATGTTTAATCTGGATGATCATCAACCGTGACTCTCCCACCAGCTAGCTTTCCAAATCGATGTGGTTGTTCACAATCAACAAATCCACCAGACTATCCTGGATGAGGGAGCCTCCACCTGTGTCATGTCTCTAGCCTGTTGGAAAGGCTTGAAATCACCTACCCTTAACAAATCCACTACCATGTTACATGCCTTCGATGGACGAGGTTTTCATCCTCACAGATTATTACAATCCTTATCCGTTCAGTTGGGCGGCAAAACTGTTACTGTTGACGTTGAGGTGGTCGATGCCCCCCTCGATTACAACCTATTAATAAGAAGAATTTGGTTCTACGCAATGAATATCATCGCTTCGTCAGTGTTTCGATGTGTACAATTCCCCCATCAAGGCAAAATTGTTACCATTGATCAACTCAATTTCTGCACACTCGACGCTCGCATCCCTGCTACCAACAACATTCCCTTTCTGGGAGACCACCCGGTTACGTATGAAAGCATTGGTGTTGGCTTATTGAAAGATTCTATCCTCATGGATACTTTCCCTACACCACTTCCACCTACCACAAATCATATTGCCGCCATCAATATGATTTCGACTATGCCTTATCAATCTTTGGAATCATCTGACCCTTGGGTTGTGCCTAGTCCTTTGGAATTCGATGCGCTCGGGGACACAATTCCACTGAGCCTAGCCAAGGCCGCATACATAGCCATTCAATCTGCCTCTCCCTCTTCAAACACTTCACATTCATTGGCACCCGATACTTATTCGGTGCCCTCGTGGTTAGATTTCCTGTCATCCTCCATTGACTACATTTCCCAAATTTTGCCTTCAGACGAATCTATCATGGAAATGCTTAGCATTGATAATCTGCCATGGGATGACAACCACCATCGATCCTCTTTTCTTCCACCTTTGGAAGAAATCCAAGACATACGATTTGTCTTACCTTCCGATGTTACCAAAGCTCCACAATCTCCTATCCTCACACAAGATACTCTCTCTGAGGGGAACATGGGTAACATCTCTACCACAGTTACGATTGAAATTTCAATCAAAGAAGGTGTCGTGGAAAACATCAACCTTGGTGCTAATCGCACACTGGACGAAGTGGTTTCTTACACTGCTTTATTCAAGGAATTCCACAATGTCTTTGCATGGAGTTACGAGGAAATGCCAGGGATCGACCCTTCGATCGTCATACACGAAATCAAAACTTACCCTGACACGAAACTGGTTCGGCAAAAGCCTCGCCCGGTTCATCCCAAGAAAATCGCAGCTATAAAGGCAGAAGTTGAAAAACTTCTAAAATCTGGCTTTATATATCCCGTCCCTTTAACCGAATGGGTCTCCAACCTTGTTTCGGTTGCAAAGAAACAAGGGCCCATCCATGTTTGCGTTGACTATCGAGACCTCAACAAAGCTTGTCCTAAGGACAATTACCCTACTCCCTTCATCGATCAAATCATCGATAATTGCGCAGGAAGCGTAATCTTTGTTGGACAACTGAGAGGGGGGGGGGTGAATCAGTTGCTACCGTGCTTAAACAATATATGCTTCTTTTAAACTCTTTGCTGAGACACTAAATGATAATCACAATAATGCAGGGAAATAAACCATGGTAAATTCAGCATCAGTCACACATATGAGAAACAAAGAGACAAATATTCCTTGAGGAAACCCATACAGGGTAAAAACCTCTTTTTCTTTATATGATAAGTAATAGTTACATTCTTTACAATATCATACATATGAGAACCAACTCATAATGAGGCTGCAACCTCT
>JZKD02S1627254.1:303712-328680 GCA_000966675.3 Picea glauca | reverse complement strand
GTCCTATTACAAAATCACAGAGGAGGACATGGAAGAATTAAACAAGGAATGGCCTGCAGAGTTCCTTGTACCAGTCGAACAGACAAAACTCTCTGACCTTGACCTCATCAGAATCACTATAGTCACTCGCGAATAAAATGATGCACCCAGCACTAGAAGGAGGAAAAAGAAGGAAGAGGTACAGGAACTAAACAACACATAAAAGGAAACTACATTAGATTCACCCGAAGGAGGATGAGATGATGAAGTAGACAAAGAAGAGGATGAAGGGAAAGAAAACAAAAAGGAACATGGTGAAGTAACACTGCCTAAGGATCCCATCACAGAGGCTAAGACATCCAAGAAAAAAAGGGTTCCCCAAAGAAACATTCATCGAGAAAGAAGTCAAAAGACAATAAACCTCCATTTCAGACTGTGCTCATGGTAGATGATATTGACCTCATCATCTCCGCTATGTCACATACCTCCGAGAACATTTTGCAATGAAGTGAATCCAAACAGAAGACAATGTTTGACAGGATTGAGGCGGAGCTCAAAGGGGTACATCGGTATCTTTATTCAAGTCACGCAGTGTCTACTGCGCCATTGTCAACAGGGGACATAGAAGTAGGATATGAGCTTGTCTAACTATGCATATTAATAGACTCGACCAAGGCTCACCTTCATCGGGTCCAGCAAGAAAAGGAACAGGCCACAGAGGCATTAAAGAAATAAAAAGAGGAAGCCCTAGAACAACATCGGGTTGCGCAGTAAGAGAGAGATGACCTCCGGGAATATTTTACAGAGGATAAAGCACAAATCCAGAAGGAAAAAGAACATCTTCTCACAGAGCATATGGGAGTCAAGGAAGCATTCACTAGAGCACTTCACTCTATTCCAGGCCTCGCATAGATATAAGAAGACACAATGGAGAGTCAAGTAGAGAGTTTTGTTGAAGCTATTCAGTAGCTTCAAGAAAGATTGGAAGAACTGGAATTGCAAGCCATGCCAAGCACTCTATAGGAAGTGCATGATCAGAGGGAAGAAACTGCTCAGAGCATAGTAGAAAGAATAAAGGCATTGGCCTTATAATGCAAGAAATTAAGAAATCGAAGTGTGTAGACCTATGAGTGCTTTGCAGAGGACCCAGAACTAAATATATTGGAATCACAACTCCAGGAGGAAAAGAAACAAGTAGAGACAGTACAATCAAAGTTGAATCCACTCTCGACAGTTGAGAGGATGAAAAGGTCCCAGGAACAACGCATCATTCAGAAACAGGTCCATGCTATATAGAATAAAGTCATGGAAGTGACTGAGAGGCTACAACCAGTGAAGGATGAAGTCTGCACACTTGTTGAGGATATTGAGGGACAAGGTTCACAGCTAGAACAAGAAGTCACCATGGTGGAACAACGATTGGAAGGACCAACGATCGAGAAAGTTATTCAGGAGATTGTCGAGAAGAAGGCTCTGGTGAAGAAGAAAGTTGAAGCATCTCAAACCAAGCTCGTGGACTTTGAAGTAGAGTTTCCCAGATCAGAGTGACTTGGAATGAATCATAGGTGAGTGTTGGGAACCTTTTATTCCTTGACCAAGTTTTGGAGAACCTTGGTCATGTTTGATCATTTTTGGGACTTTGACAAGCTAGTCGAAGACGAAGCGCTAGGCAAAGCAGAGATCATGGGATCTCACCCCCTTTTGTGGGATTTTTGGGTTTAGGGTTTATGTAACAGGTATGGGATGTTGGCCCATGGGTTTACCCATGATTAGGCCCCATTTTTAATGTATAAATAAATATCTAGGTGATGTAAGATATTAGTAGAGAGACCTAGTAGAATTGGCTTAGTGCAGAGCTAAAGGCTTTGTGCATACTAAGTGTTAAGACTTGCAGAGCTAAGTGTAAGTTATTGTAGAAAGCTTGTTTGTAGGCTATGTAAGAAGGCTTTGTTTTGTGACCTGACTCAGGGAATGAGGATATGGCAAGGTGTGCGCAGATCTTCTCTCTTATGTGGAGTTGTCTTTGTGGCTATGTGAATTGAAAGTCTTAGCACATATTCTTGTAAGGGGGAAACTTCTCTTTGGATTCGGGTCCTTGGTGAGAAATATATGAAATGGGGCTTAAGACCCATCAAATGAATTTATCCAAGGTCACATTCATGAGAACCCAAGTGCAACATGCATAAAACATCTATTTTCGGGTTAAAAATCAAGCAGGCGGGCATTTTTTCTTTTTAGTGGCGAAAATCCATCGATGGAGCAGATCAACGGTGATCGGGTAAGACAGAGCCATGGATTTGCATGAGGTGTAGTGCATGGGATCATCCCTTAGGGACAAAGTCATGAAATGATCATGGTCGTCCGATCCATTCGGAACACATGGCACCTGATTAATTCCAGTCGCCATTTCAGCTATCGTCACTTTGAAAGATAGGGAGTCTCTCCTCCACTGCATATGGAATCGAAGAAATGAAAAATTATTATTCATTTCACCATTTCAGCTACCGGGACTTTGAAATACAAGGGGTCGCTCCTCCATTGCATCTAGAATCGCCGAAATGTGAAATGATTAGTTGTTTCATCATTTCTTCTGTCAGGACATTGAAAGATAGGGGGTTGCTCCTCCACTGCATCTGGAATTGCCGAAACATGAAATGCAAAAAGTGCCTTTGAATATAGGCATAGGGTCATGGCCCATGGTCAATTGGGGTGATAGAAAGAGTTGTGCAAAGGTATAAAGTGCCCAATTTAGTTGTAGGAGGCGTCACCACATTCTCTACGTGCGAATTCAACTCGACCTCGATCATGATCCCTGCTAGAGGTAAATAAAGGTAGGAGGAGGTGGTTGAAACCTTGCCTCACTCCTTAAATGTAAGGCATGGAGGTTCTGGTAGACATTCTTCCCAAGATCATCCTGTGTGCATATTTTCCTAAAGAAGCCATGTCGATCTGATGTACTCGTCTGACCAGAAGATCCTGCACATGCTAATTTGGACTTTAATGTCTCAACTACCCTCCTACTACCAAGGTGGAAAATTTCTCTTTGTATATATACTCAGTTTTTTATTTTTGTGGGCATGGATGGCAGAGCAAAGCTCCCGACTATAATGTTTTAATGAAGCACTGGTTTTCTTAGCTATGTATCTACATATGAAATTTTCTTGTTCAATGTAAGGCAACTCTCTTTTTCATCTGGTTTTGATCTAATACTAAAAGGGTTCATGATTGATTGATTCACATGAATCATCGTGACTGTGTTATGATAAAGGATTTATTATAACGCTATTATGTTCTTTTAGTTTTTCTTCTTTTGAATATAAGTGGTTCTTGTGTTCAAAGTTTTCTTCTACAGGCTGTTAGAATCTTGATGCCTACAATAGGCCTTTGCATTTACTCACGGAAGTCTTCCTCCTACTCACCCTTATTACAACTTACTGTCTGAAGTTGAACCAAGAACTCATCTTCTTGTGCATGCCTAGCCTAGTTTTTGAGTTAGAACAATATTTTTCTGATTTTACTCCCATTCATCACCCTTTATCAACAAATAGTGACATAAACTGATGGGCATCGGGCTTACTCTTGCTGCAATCCAGGAGTGACTTTTGACGCCAACATTTATGGTTTCGTTGTCGAGGACGAAGATGAAAATTTTTCCTAGGATCGAACGACATCGAGCCTTTGATTTTGAAGGTGCATCAGGCATCAGATCCCTACAAGAATGCTATTTTTCACCTGGCGACTCCATTGTGAAGAGTCCACTGTGGCGAACCTACTGTTTTAGTTGTGGCTTCTTGTAGAAGGAAAATGTCCCCGCAGACAAGTAGATCTCTTCTTGAGAGCTAGACTCTTAACTCTTAATATAGAAGATTCTTATCGTGGACACTGACTTCCTTTTAGATCTAGATAAACTAATGTGTGAGGAGGAAGGAGAAAATAAGTACATTTTACCGGTGTTTTTCCCTGCACAATCTGAGTTGAGCTCCAATCCTAAACTCCTCATTAAGCCCTGTAGACAAACAAAAGTACAACCACTTCCTACTCTACTGAGATTAGCTTGAAATAGATCTATCTATTACAGATAAATTCATGTGAGAACAAACACATATTTGAAATAAACGGGCCAAGTATATTATATTAAAGAGAACAACAATGAAGAATTCTTACCGCCATAGATGTGAGTGTAGCAGCTTCTTCAAGCTTTCCTTGATTGAACCCTTGCTCAAATATTCCACACATGGAATTTTGATGCTCTGAAAGACATCTTCTTCATGAGATCATAGGTTGGATGCTTCAAAATACTTTTTCCCTCTTTTTCACCATGAGAAGGCATATTTAAATAGGCTTGGAGAGGCCCAACTACTTGAGATATCTTTGGGGTAAGTTGAGGATTTTCCTCTTCCAGTTATGGATCTTCCCTAATATCATGGCTTGACCAAGGATTTGAATCCAACTGCCTTCATATATTGAGGGGATCTTTCCCTCATTCTTCTCAACAAACCAATTTTTCTCTAGAATAGGTAGCACTCCCCCAAAATGAGCATTAGAGCATTATAGCACTCCCTAAGAGAAGGAAAGAAAGTGTTGGTGTTATAATTCTCCCCTATAAGTGTGGACAGAGCGTTATAACACTCCCTGACAATGTATAGGGGAGCGCTCCTCCCTGAAACTCAATTTTTAGTGGTCCTTCCAATAGAAAGAGACTTGCATTTCTAGTATATTGATTCCTCCTCTTCACAACTAAGCTTAGAGGTGTCCTAAGTGTCCCTATCATGTTGTTGGAGGCATGACATAGGCAATAAGGTAGTATGATGTCAGCAACATTTAAACACTTTCGGTCAATACGCGACACTTGAAACACTTGAAATGACGACACTTGCGACACTTGCGAAGTGAGTAATTTTGAGGTGTAACAGATTGCCACCCAAAGTATGAAGTTAGAAGATGAGAATTGATAACTGAAATATTTTACAGACTCTCAAGCAAGGGTACGGGCTCAGAGAACTTGACAGAAGCTGCACACAACCATCAAAAAAATGTTAAGACATGCTTCAAACCTAAGGCAGGCATACCTATGCTTCAGTGATAGAGACTTACAAGATATGGCTGCCATAAAATACACTGGGGATCCATAATTATATTGACAATAAGGTATAGCCACCGAAGATACATTGTGGATATATACTCCCATGATCTGAATTGATCATAGCCACGGAGAATACACAGTGGATCTACAAGATGACAAGACATAGCCACGACCAATACAGAGTGGATCTATGCGACAGTATATGTGGCATTGTTCAAAAGAAACTCCTTTACAACCTAGGAAAAGTACATATCAGAGTGATCACTCAACCCAAGGTCTTCTTACCGATCCTGATGTAGTACAAATCTAACCATGTGAATAGATGTCCTGATGTTGAACATGGTATAAACTACTTGATTACCAGTCAATGATGTAAACCATTAACAAGCACGAGGGAGATCACCATTGAGGTAAATGATTCCCAAGGTACCTCTAGTACATTCTAATGAATGTGAATGGATGAGCTGAAATAAAACATCCATGGAATCATTCGATCAGAGGTCAATGATGTAAAACCACTGTCGAACATGAGGAGACCTACCATTGAGGCATGCAGGTCCTAAAGTACTAATTGGTTTCTAATTCTAGTTCCTGGATAATGTGTTGAATTCGACAAGAATAGACTCGTCGAAGGAGGGCCTTGATGTATCCCCCATCAACAACACAAAACAAACATAGAGATGTAATTGGTAGATCAAATGAACATGGACTGACATAGGTATTGAGACAAGATATTTGTGATGGCTGACTCTCAATGTGGATACTTCTCTTAAACACCGAGGCACAACAGTAGAAACATGACATGGACCAAAACACGATGATGCAGTGGATATTGTGACTTTCGTCAGGTGACCCAAAGGAGTAAGGAAAACTTAGAGGATTGGTTCAGTGCAAAGGTTTGGCAGATTAAGATGTGCAAAAAGAGAAAGTGTCATGTTCAAGGGTGACTCTAAGAGTTATTGGTAATGTTCTCAAAAACTACTTGGCTTTCTTCTTTCAATTTTTTCCCCCATCCAGATAGACGAGTACCTCTTTTTAATTTAATGAGCTCGAGGAGGGTAACACATGCTCGATATAACTCACCTTCGGTAAGTTCCTCTTCCTTTGTTTAATGAACTGGAAGAAGTAAGGGTTCAATCCCATATGGGTCTATTGATGTTTGTTTAACGAGTCCAAAGATAGAAAACGCAAAGGTTTTTCATGATTATGGAATCTGGAAAAACACTTAAAAGAGAACTCTCTCAGTTCCTTTTTCGTAAAGTAGTCTGATGAGACTGAAAAAGAGATAAACTATCGCTCAACAGATTTTTTCTTCAAATACTTTAATGAGCATGAAGAGAATAAGGTCGCTCGACAATCTTTTCATGTTTAGAGAGTTTGAAAAAAACTTAAAGATGACTCCAATGTTGTCCTTTTTCGTAATGTTAGTCTTGCGAGGCCGAAAAAGAGATAAATTATCACTCGAAAGACACCCTTTCAAACCTTTTAATGAGTGGGAAAGGAAGTAAGATCACTCAGCAATATTTTCATGTTTAGAGAGTCTGAAAAGAGATTAAAGGAGACTCCAGGGGGTTCCTTTTTTCTGTATCCATAGAGGTCCAAAAAAGAGATAAAAGTCTACCCGGATGCATTCTCATGTATTTATGAGCATGAGAAAGAACAAAGAATAAGATTGGTATGCCCCCAGCTTGACAGCTAGTGGCTTAACTCCAGAATGATCATCAAATGCTAGAGACATGCCCTCCAAGCTTCAATTCATTCACTGACTTTGAGGTTGCCACCAATTTCTCTACTAGATGAGAAAAAGGAGAAGGGTGGATGAAAATAAGGTTCAAGAGAGATGACTATTTCATTTTTTAACAAGCTTGACATAGGAAAAGAACTATGCTCATGGTTTCAGGTTCGATCCCTAGATTGTTGTTTCATTTTTTAACGAGCTTTCTACAAAGAGGAAAACTATGCTCAAGGCCTCCATTTCATTTTTTAATGATCTTGCCACAGAGAAGAGAAACTATGCTCATGGTTTCGTCTAGATCATGGCTTCCAAGAGGATAATGCTCTGGAAGGGTATCATGTCAAGGGACAAAAATCGGTCATGGCCTCCAGGAGATATTCACTGGATGGAAGATAATCACTCCGGAAGGAACACATGTCGAGGGTCGCGATAGGGGTAAAGAGATCAGGCTATAATAACCCTACCGAAGAAATCACCATGTCCACTACCGAATCCAAATCATCATAAGTTGAAATCATGGGAGACGATAGAAAATTGACATCAGGAAGGGAGATAGGTTGTATATCTTCCCGAGTTTCTTCACGAGGGGGAAGAAAAGAGGATCGATGATGGTTATTATCCCAAGGTAACTTGTCAATGTGAAGCATTTCCAGAATAGATTCATCAAAAGGAAAAATTGGGGAAATGCAGTCGATTGTAGTTGAAAATGAACTCAATCGTGATTGCATCGAGGAATTGTTGGGTGCCAATAGATGTTGATCATTTGACAAGGAAGAAGCAGAATCGATAGAAACATATAATGGTTCGGCTGGACTAAGTGGAACAGTGTCACCTAGGGCATCAAGTTCCAATGAACGAGGTACAATCCAAGGGTCAGATGATTCCAAAGATTGATAAGCCATGGTTGAAATCATATCGACGGTGGAAATATGATTTGTAGTCGGTGTGTCAACTATTTGAGCAAGGGTTCGGATGAGGAAAGCTTGACGAAGTTGCTACACTCACATCTATGGTGGTAAACATTCTTCGTTGTTGTTCTCTTTAATATAATATGCTTGGCTTGTTTCTTTCAAATCTATGTTTGATGTCACATGAATTTGTCTCTAATATATAGATCTATTTCAAGCTAGTCTTAGTAGAGTAGGAAGTGGTTGCACTTTTGTTTGTCTACAGGGATTAACGAGGAGTTCAGGATTGGAGCTCAACTCGGATCATGTAGGGACAAACACCAGTAAAAGGTACTTCTTTTCTCCTTCCTCCTCACACATTAGTTTATCTATATATAAAAGGAAGTCAATGTCCATGATAAGCATCTTCTGTCTTAAGAGTTAAGAGTCTAGCTCTCAAGAGGAGATCTACCTGTTAGCAGGGAGATTTTCCTTCAACATAAATAGGCGACACTTGTGACACTTGCGAAGTGAGTAATTTTGAGGTGTAACACTTCTAGAGGTTGACACATGCGGCGCCATCCATAGCTACCTCTAGCTATACCTGAAGTTGATCCGGAGGTGATTATCAGAAAAGGAAAGGCCTCTGAAGGAGAAACTTCCACCGCTGAACCAGGTAATTTTCCATCTCCTGCTATAGAAACTCCATTTTCTTCTTCTCATCTTCCTATCAGACCTTTTTCTGAAGTTTCTCGTTTCCTAAATTTTGGAAGTGTTCCTGGTGATTTTTCCCCTCCTGGTCTGGGATTGGAGGGAGAAATCCTTGTCACTCCCCTCTCCCATGAAGATGTACCTTGGCATAGACCCAGGAACATAGAAGATTTCTCCACTCCTAGATTTACCACCCCTCCTCTTATTACTATTGTTGATACTTCATAGAGAGAATCATCTGCTAACTCAAGCCCCTTAGCCTTCTCTCTAAATCCCCCATTGTCCCCCCTTGCACCTGGAATCTCATTTCTAGTATCCCTTGTTCGAGCTCCTTCTCCTCTGATTTCTCCTCCACCTAATATTCCTATGGCAGGAGAAAATCCCCCCATGACCAGAATGGAGGCTATAATAGCTGCTAGGTATGCTCCCCTTTTGTTACGTCATCCTCTCAATTCCCTTCCAGCAGATGGATACCTTAATAAGCTTCCCAAGTTTACAGGTGAAGGGGACATAGCTACAGAAGAACACATTGAATCCTTTTACAGTTTTACAGATGATCATGTTATCATGCATGCAGATGTATGGATGAGGATTTTTGTCCATAGCCTTGAAGGCAAGGCTAGAAAGTGGTTTAGGGCCCTACCTCTTGGATCTATTGATGGGATTGAGGCTTTGGATAATTCCTTTTTGAGACAGTGGGGAGACAAAAAAGACTTCATGTCTTACATGACAGAGTTTGGGTCTTTGAAGAGAAAGGAAGGAGAGTCTGTCTCTGACTTCTCCAAGAGATTCAATAAAATGTACAAGAAGATCCTTGTTGAGATAAAGCCCTCAAAATCCTCTACTAAAATAACTTATACTAGAACTTTTGATCCCAATTTATACCTCCTATTAAGGGAAAGGAGAGCAACTACTCTGGCTCACATGCAGGATGCAGCCATGGAAGTAGAATCTAACATATTGGTTGTTGAACGACTCAGGAATAAGGCTGATAGAGACATATCTAGGAAGAGACTTGAAGCCTCCCCATCCAATTCCTCTCCCCTTCCCATTTAGACGGATGAGTTAACCAAAGTGTTAAAATCACTTTTGTCTAGAATGGAAAAGTGGGAGTTAGAAGGGAAGCCCATGTACAAAAATCCCCAAAATACTGATAACATAGGCTTCAGGAGGCCTAGTAACTATGTGCCACAAGCTTTGCCAAGGGAACAAAGGAGAAAAGATAGAGATGATCAGAGGATTCAAACCCCTCTCCAAAATAACCTATTTTCTCATGAGGGAGGAGAGGATATAGATGAGCTCGACTCTGAAATTCACTGTATTGAAGACACTTCCCCTTTTCTGCATTTGACTCAATCTACATATGAAGAATCTCTTATGAACATTCAAATCCATGAGTTGAGTAAAGGGGAAAAGGCCAACAACACTCCTAACATATACCATCTCAGGTCAAAGAAGAAAGAAGGGAATTTTGATAGCCATGATCATCCCCTCATAGTAGAAAGACCTGCTAAACCTACAACAATCACTACTAAAGAAAAGAAAACTTAGAATACTTCGCAAACAACCAAACAACCTGTCTCTGAGGTAAGGGAAGCTCCTAAGACTCTTTCCTCCTTTAGTTTTGAGCACAAAATTCAAATATTAGAATTCCTGTACCCCTCTCAGAACTATTTAAAAATGAATATTTCAAAAGGTCCCTCTCGAAACTGCTACAATCTAAGTCCCCCCAGCCTTCCATAGACTCAGTAAATATTCAAGATGAAAATCTAGCAGTCGTCCTAGGTCCCATGGTAGAAGACAAAGATGATTCATCACCTCCCTTCTATACATCCCTGAACATACATGATAAGGTGATGCATAATTTCCTCATGGATTCAGGAGCTTCCCACAACCTTATGCCCAAAATAGTCATGGAAGAATTGGGATTGGAAGTGACAAAGGCTTATCACGATTTGTACTCTTTTGATTCAAGGAGGGTGAAATGCCTTAGAGTCGTCAAAGATTTGGTGTTCTCTTTATTTCAGCTACCCATGAAGAGTGTGGTCATGGACATTGTAGTAGTTGATGTTCCCCCCAAGTTCGGCATGTTGTTGTCAAGATCTTGGATTAAAAAACTTGGAGGAGAATTATAGATGGATCTCACATATGCCACCATTCTAGTCTTTGGAGGGGAACACAGGAGGTTGTATAGATAAGCTTAGCTGGCCTACATTGTTAGTGATGAAGCAGACCCCACCAATCATCCTATCTTTACACTTGACACTGATTTGGGGTCTAGTTAATTGCAGCTCACTGATACTCCTGAAGCCCCTTTTCAAATAAAAAAGCAACCCATATTTAATCGCGAGATACCTCCTCCAACCACCTCTGTTTGGAATATGTTCTTTGATGGAGCTTATTCTAGTGAAGGCTCTAGTGCTGGAGTGATTTTTGTGTCGCCTTGTTAGGAAACCATATTCCTGTCATACAAGCTAGAATTTGAAGCTACCAATAATATGGCAGAATATGAAGCTCTTGTTCTGGGTTTAAGGGCTCCAAAAGAAATGGGAATTGAGGAGGTAGAAGTGTTCAGAAATGATGAGTTGATAATCCAACAAGTCATAAATTCTTATTGGGCTAAGCATCCTCGACTCAAGTGTTACAAAAATGAGGTGTGGGACCTGATTGATGATTTCTTCTCATCTTTCAACATTTCTTTTATTCCAAGAGAGGAAAATACTTTGGTCGATTCCTTAGTTGTCTCAGCTAGTCTGTTCAGGATCCCTCTGTTGCCTAAGATCAAATATGATGTTGAGATAAGATATAGGCCATCTATTCTGGACAATATCAAGCATTGGATGGTATTCGAAGATGATCTTGAAATCAAAAAATTTCTTCAGTCTGTCGATAATTTTTTTGCATTGCACATTGATCAGGATCCTGATATCGAAAGTCACTATCACCCCGAGATATTTTTAAATAAAATTGCTAATCACCATATTATTCATTTGCCTAGCAATCACATTCCGAAGGGACTAGTCCCTTTAGAAAGATTGTTTGATGGAAATGATGTGGTAGTAAAGGGTAGGTTTTCAAATGGAGATCTTGATACAATGGAGTGCAACATCAACACACAGGAGGAGCCTAAGTTTGTCAAGTTGTCAAGTAGTTTGACCAAAGAACAAAGGGCCAAATATATCGAGTTATTAAGAGAATGTGTTGATGTGTTTGCATGGACCTATGAAGACCTCAATACATATGACACATATGTCATTGAACACAAGATCCCACTGAAGGAAGAGGCTAAGCCATTTAGGAAAAATTTAAGATAGATAAATCCCATGTACTTGCCTGTCATGGAGAGAGAAGTGAAGAAGTTTTAAGACTCCCAAATCATTTTCCCCTTGAGATATTTTGAGTGGGTAGCCAATTTGGTCCCGGTGAGGAAGAAAAGTGGAGAAATTAGGTTCTATGTTGATTTCAGGAACCTGAATAAGAGCTCAAAGAAAGACAACTATCCCTTGCCTAACATGGAACACATATTGCAGAGAGTAATTGGTGCATCTAGGATATCCATGATTGATGGTTTTTCTGGCTATAATCAGATATTAGTCATGCCTGAGGACAGAGAAAAAGCAACCTTCACTACTCCTTGGGGCACATTCATGTATGCAAAAATTCCTTTTGGATTAATGAATGCAGGAGCAACATTTCAGCGAGCCATGGACATAGCCTTCATCACAGAGAAAGATCAGTTTGTGGTGATCTATCTGGATGACATCACAGTCTTCTCCAGGTCTGATAAAGAGCACCACTGTCACTTGAGGAAATGTTTCTTGAAATGTTGAAGGTTTGGCCTTTCCTTAAATCCCAAGAAATATTTGTTTTCTATGAAGGAAGGGAAGTGGTTAGGCCATATAGTATCAACAGAGGGAGTGAGAATTGATCCCCGTAGGGTAGAGGCAATTCAGACCCTGTCACTTCCCAGGTCTAGAAAGGAAGTCCAAGATTTTTTAGGGAAGATTAACTTTCTGAGGAGGTTCATCTCAATTTTTGCTGAGTTGGTGAAGCGCATCACAACCATGCTCAGAAAGGGAAATAAAGTAAAATGGACTGCTAAACCCAAGGAATCTTTTGTCCAAATAAAAAAGGCATTGACTGAGGCACCTGTGCTGATCAGTCCTGATTATTCCAAGGATTTCCTAGTTTTTTCTTTCTCTTCTTTTGATATAGTAGCAACAGTCTTATTGTAGAAAAATGAGGAAGGGTGAGAGAAACCCATTTCCTTCTTCAGTAAGGCATTAAGAGATGAAGAAATTAGGTATGAGATCATGGAGAAGTAGGCCTATTCCTTGGTGAAATCTCTCAATGCTTTCAGATTCTATGTCTTTCACTCAAGAGTGATTGAATACGTTCCTTCAGCCTCTGTGAAAGACATCCTTATACAGCTGAAATAGATGGGAGAAGAGGTAAATGGATTGCCAAGATCCTTGAGTTTGACATGGAGATAAAACCCACCAAGTTGGTTAAAGGGCAGGGTTTAGCCAAGCTACTGGATGAATCCAATTGCAAGGCCTTGGGGGTTAGCTTCATCAATGCTTTCTCAAGAAACCAGCAAGCTGAGTCATCCAGCAAAAGCTCTCAGGGTGGCTTATCACTAGCAGAATGCACCTGGTACAGAGACATTTTGTACTTTCTGCAAGAGTTGAAGCCTCCTGATGGAATGGGAAAAAGAAAGACAAGAGCTTTAAAGCTCAAGGCGGTCAATTATTGCCTTATTGACCAAGTCTTGTACTGGTGAGACCCTCTAGGTGTGTTTCTAAGGTGTCTGAACCCACAAGAAGCCCAAAAAGTTATGTTTGATTTCCATAGTAGCCTTTGTGAAGGGAATCATTTATGGAAGAACACAGCTCACAAAATTCTCAGGGTTGGGTACTACTGGCCCACCTTATTCACTGATGTCTGTAGAGAAGTCAGAGCTTGCATCAAATTCCAAAGTTTCTCAAGAAAGAAATAGCTCAAATATCTGCCACTAAATCCTATAGTAGCTTCAGTGCCCTTTCAACAGTGGGGGTTGGAATTCATTAGAGAAATTCATCCTCCTTCAAGTGGCTAACACAGATGGATCCTGATTGCAACAGAATATTTCACCAAGTGGATAGAAGCCGCCCCCACCAGGAGTTCTTCACACAAGATAATTATCAGATTCCTAGAGGATGTCATAGCCAGATTTGGTTGTCCCATCAGAATTGTCACTGATAATGTTGCTTCTTTCAAGTCTGGTCCTATAGTTAAGTTCTGTGATCAGTTTGAGATTTCACTAATTCACTCCACTCCCTGTTATCCTCAAGGAAATGGACTGGAAGAATCTTCCAATAAAAGTATAATCAAACTCATTAAAATATTATTGGAGGATAATAAGAGGGCCTGGGGTTCAAAGCTCAAATTCTCTCTATGGGCCGATCAGGTGACAAAAAAGAATTCCATGGGCACCTCACCTTTTCAACTGGTTTATGGGATGGAGGTTGTGTTTCCCACTCAGGTCGCTTTACCAGTAGCGAAATTATTTTAAGGTCATGAAGGAGAGCCAAACCATATGGTTAGAAGAATTCATCAAGTTGTGGAAGTGCAATAGATCATGGAGAAGGTAATCGACATAGCTCATAGTCATCAAAAGAAGATCAAGGAGGCCTTTGATAGGAAGGTCGGGAAGGAGGAATTTGAGATGGGAGATTTGGTGCTTAAGTGGGATGCACCTAGGAAGGATAGGGGAAAACACAACAAATTTGATGCCCTATGGATTGGGCCCTTCAAAATCTCTAAAGTATTCTTAAATAACATGTACATGTTGTAGGATTTGGAGGGTGAAGAAGTTTTTAACGACCCAGTAAATGGGTATTTCCTAAAGAAATGTTTTGTTTGAGCCTTAGATGGCTCCTCTGTTTTTGTAAATATTGTTTTTCTATTTATTTTTGGTTTAATAAATTACTCCATAGCCCAACAGTAAGGCACTAAAATGCAAAGAGTTCTTAGAGCCTCACAGGGAGGACTCTATCCCCCATGGAGCCTAATGTTAGGACATATTCTTGTAAGGGGGAAAATTCTCTCTAGATTTGGGTCCTTGGTGAGAAATAGATGAAATGGGGCTTAAGACCCATCGAATAAAGTTATCCAAGGTCACAGTCATGAGCACCCAAGCGCAACATGCATAAAACCTCTATTTTCGGGTTAAAAATCAAGCAGGCGAGCATTTTTACTTTTTAGCGGTGGAGATCCATTGATGGAGCAGAGAAATGGTCATCGGGTAAGACAGATCCATGGAGTTGCACAAGGTTTAGTGCATGGGCTCATCCCTTAGGGACAAATTCACGAAATGATCATGGTCATCCGATCCAGTCGGGACACATGGCGCATGATTAAGTCTGGTCGCCATTTCAGCTACCAAGACTTTGAAATACAAGGGTTGACTCCCTTCTACCCATGATATGTGAAATGTGAAGGTGCCTTTAGGTGCGGGCCTATGGTCATAGCATAGGGTCATATGGAAAGGAGGGTCCTAAAGAAGGGGGACGGGTAGCAGCTAGTCAACATTTCAGGGATTTTGGAGATCTCGGTGGGAGAATCCCAAAAAGAATTAAGACCGTTAATATTGAAGGATACATGGCATGCGATTAAGTCCAGTCACCATTTTGGCTATCGAGACATTGAAATACAAGGGTCGAGAGAAAAGGAATGAGAACTCCCAGTGGGAGAATCCCCGAAATACATTAAGGTCCATCGTGACCATCCATATTAAATCAAATCCAACCATTGATTGTGGATTAGCCATTTCAGCATTTCGGCTACCGGGACTTTGAAAGATAGGGGGTCCCTCCTCCACTACATCTGGAATCGCCGAAACGCGAAATGTAAAACTCATTTTGGCATTTTGGCTACCAGGACATTGAAAGACAGGGGGTCACTCCTCCACTACATTTGGAATCGCTAAAACACAAAATGATTAGCCATTTAGGCATTTCGGCTACCGGAACTTTGAAAGACAAGGGGTCACTCCTCCACTACATCTGGAATCGCCGAAACATGAAATTATTAGATGTTTCTTCATTTCAGTTACCAGGACTTTGAAAGATAGGGGTTCACTCCTCCATTGCATCTAGAATCGCCAAAACGTGAAATAAGAAAAGCGCCTTTTAAGATAGGCATAGGGTCGCAACCCATGGTCACTTGGGGTGATAGAAAGAGCTGCGTAAAGGGCCAAAGCACTGGGTTTATCTGCAGGAGGTATCACCACGTTCTCTAGGTTCCAATTCAACTCGACCTCGATCCTGATCCCTGCTAGAGTTAAATAAAGGTAGGAGGAGGTGGTTGAAACCTTGCCTCACTCCTTAAATATAAGGCATGGAGGTTCTGGTAGGAAGTCTGCCCAAGATCGTCCTGTGTGCAGATTTTCCTAAAGAAGCCATGCCAATCTGATGTCCTTGTCTGACTAGAGAAGCCTGCACATGCTAATTTGGACTTTAATGTCTTAGCTACCCTCCTGCTGCCAAGGTGGTGAATTTCTCTATGAATATATACTCATTTTTTGTATTTTTGTGGACATGGATGGTAGAGCAGAGCTCCCGACTGCAATTTTTTAATGAAGCACTAGTTTTCCTGGCTATGTATCTGCATATGAAATTTTCTTGTTCAATGTAAGGAATCTCTCTTTTTCATTTGGTTTCGATCTAATACTAAAAGGGTTCACTGTAACGTCCCCATTTGAGGCCGAGTAGGCGCTACTTAGTGGAATAACAATCTCATACTTAATTCTATATATAAGACATGCATTTAAGAAAATGAAACACATTTAAACTCAGAGTAACCATAAGAATTACTACTATTAAAAATAATCAATGGCTTTAACATTACTTCGTATGCACAACAGAATACATGATAAATATAAATACACAGACATGTAGAAATGTAATTAAAACATCATCTAGTACTTATCTTTGAAATGGTGGTAATTCCACCAACCAGGTGCAAGCCTTCCACGAACCTCCCAGCCTTAGATCACACTGCTCATCAAGCTCAACAGTGGGTCACCCCCGAGCTGGGACTAAGCTCCACTCCCAAGGCAAGGAATCCTAGGCTAGGCTGAGGTTATAGGGTAAACACACAGTCACAAGGAAGAAATTCTCTTCCAAGAACCACTCATGCTCACTGCTCACAGACTCTTCTTCCCCACATGCCTGCTCCACCCCAGGAGTATACACCTTCTTTTTCACCTAGACAGTCCTTCGGCTGCTAACCTCCCTTGCCTTGGGTTTCAACAACAGACCGGACCGAAAGTCTCCGAGTTTTTTGGCAGCTATCAGGTTCCTTCCAGGAGTTCTCTCCTTCCTCTGCACACTCTCTCACCTGGATAGAGTTTCTCATAGGCCCAAAAACTTGTTCTTCCAACTTCACCACCTCTCTCACCTGGAGAGAGTATTGTACTAACTGGCCAACAAGACACATAGCATCAAACACTACACATCCACCACAATCAATGAGAATCCAGACATGAACACCCCAGGGAAACTACAGACAGGTGCAATAGCATAACCAGGCTTAGTAGGTACATGACACTTCTATTTTCTCAATTTGGCAACATGGGATAGAATCACACTCTGGATTCTCAGGGATGCGTGACGATTTGTCCACACAGGGGTCGATTTAGACTCCATGGTTTAGAACAGAGAAGGGGTGTACCGACTTTCTAGAAGAAACACAAACTTTTTCCCGAAATCAACACAGGCTTCTCATTCAGGGGATGTACGGTTCGGAAGATGCACAAGGTATCTTGCCAAGGTTGGACTAGTTCACACTCAGATGGTCGGGTAGAATGGAGGCGGCCCCCCACCACGGCTCATCTCAACCATTTTATTTTCATGGGCTTGGGTTGACACTTGTCACCCATGAAGTTGCATGCTTCCATCAGCGTGCGTTCCTCCCACCATTTGGATGTCACATGTCATTCCAAAATAACTTAGGATAAAAACATATTATTCACATGTCTTTTTGGAATAATATTAAAATATTATTCCCAAGACTTAAGCCCTTAGGTTTAGCCCATAGGCTCCACACTTAGCCCCCTTTTCCCACATTCTGGCTGCTAATCCCTTTCCCACTCTGTGGAAGCTTAGTCCCCCATCACTCATCCATCGTGTTGACCTGCACGTGGTGGTTATTATAATTTTATTAATGTTCTGCATAGATACATGTACAACATCAGGCTCTTTCCCTTCAACACTCAGGCTTTCCGGCCTAACAATCACATAATCCCACCATCTTATATAAACTTGGCTCACTATTCTATTAAACATTTTACAACTCGTTTTGTAAACAAGATTTACAACTGGGCTCAGCCTTGGGGACATTACAATCCCCCTCCCCTTATTTCTGCATTGTCGTCAGTGCAACTTTACACAGCATCTGCAAGCTTTTCAAAATTTTCAAAAAGATGCAGGTACTCTACCCGCATAACATCTTCATGCTCCCATGTTGTGTCCTCGGGACCGTACCAGGTCCACTGGACCTTTACAAGCTTATAGATCGATTCCAGAGCTGTTTTATCTTCCTGTCCAATATGTGCATAGGATGCACTTATAAAACACCTTCTGGTTCCACCTGAATGACATTCCAGTTGATAACATGATTAGCATCGGGTATATATTTCTTATGAACTGAAACATGAAACACATCATGTACAGTCATATATGTAGGTAATGCAAGCATGTATGTAACTGGCCCAATCCTTTCTAGGATTTCAAATGGCCCACAAAATCTGGCTGCCAACTTGGCACAACTTCCCATCTTCAGGGAACTCCTGTTAGTTTTCACTTTCAGGAAAACATGATCACCCACTTTGAATTCTCTGTGGGTTCTGTTCTTATCATCATAACTTTTCTGCCTGTCCTGAGTAGCTTTCAAATTCTGTTTAATTTTTATCATTTGGTCCTCCATCTCCTTGAGCAACTCTGGCCCAACTACTGCTATGTCATCTAGATTATCCCAGCTTACTGGAGTATTGCACTTTCTTCCATAAAGTGCTTCAAATGGGCTCATATTCAACGATGCATGATACCCATTATTGTAGGTGAATTCTACCAAATGCAGGTAGTCTTCCCATCTTGATGGTTTGTCCATCATGTACATTCTTAGCATGTCCTCTATTACTCTGTTCACCCTCTCTGTATGTCCATTAGACTCAAGATGATATGCTGTACTAAAATTCAGATTCGTTCTGAATCCTTTGAACAGTCCTTTCCAGAAATTTGAGGTAAATTTCAAGTCCCTATCAGACACAATCGTTTTAGGAATTCCGTCCAAGCGTGCCACTTCTTTTAAGAAGATATTAGCAACATCTTCTGCCTTGTGAGTGGTTTTCAGTGGAATAAAATGGACATCTTTTGTAAGCTTTTCCACCACAACCATGATTGAATCATGTTGCTTGCTTGTTCTAGGCAATCCTATAATAAAGTCCATGGTCACCACTTCCCACTTCCATTCAGGAATGGGTAAAGGTTGCAGCAACCCTGCTGGGTACCTATGCTCAACCTTAACTTTATGGCATTCCATACATCTAGCAATGTATTCAACGATCTCCCTCTTCAAACCCAGTCAAAATTAATGGATTTTGACTTCTTCCACAGTCTTCTGATATCTAGGGTGTCCAACATACATCACATTATGCATTTCTTTTAGAATTGCAAGCTTCAATTCCTAGACATTGGGTACATACACTATGTCTTTATACAAAAGTAATCCATCAGCTTCCAAGGTGTAACTTTCCTTTTTCTGTGGTCTCTCACGCTGTTGTAGCTTTGCTACTAAGTCTCTGTATTGCAAATCCTCATTTGCAGCTTCCAAAATTCTACGCTTGATATCAGTCTTGTACATGCTAGTGGCTGAAGTATGTAAGTCATGCACTTTTCTGCTAAGTGCATCAGCTACCTTGTTTTCCTTTCCCTTGATATGCTTGATATCAAAGTCGTATTCACACAGAAACTCTAACCACCTACTTTGTCTAGCGTTTAAAGTCGACTAACCAAAAAAATATTTCAGACCATTGTGGTATGTTCTCAATTTGAATCTCCTTCCCATGAGGTATTGTCTCCATTTCCTTAGAGCGTGAATGATTGTTGCCAGCTCCAAATTGTGAGTGGCATAATTCTTTTCATTCTCTTTCAGCTTCCTGGACTCATAACATATTACAAATCCATCTTGGCTGAGAACTCCTCCCAACCCTTCCTTACACGCATCTTTGCACACTACGAAATCCATATTTAGATCTGCAATCCTCAATATTGGAGCACTGGTTAATAGTTTCTTCAATCGCTGGAAAAATTTCTCACACTCTTCAGTCCACTGAAACTTTTTCTCCTTCCTTTGCAAAGAAGTGATAGGGTGAGCTATCTTTGCGAACCCTGTTATAAACCTTCTGTAGTAGCCTACCAGATCCGTAAAGGATTTAACTTCCACCACATTCCTTGGTGCTGACCATTCTCAGATGGCCTCAACCTTCTCAGGATCCACAACAATCCCTTCTTATGAAATAATGTGCCCCAAGTAGTGGATCTGCCTTTGGTAAAATGAGCATTTTCTCAATTTGGCATATAGTTGGTGTCCTCTCAACACTTGCAGCACCAGTCTCAGGTGTTTTTCATGCTCTTCCTCTAGATTGGAATACACCAAGATGTCATCCAGAAAGACTATGACAAACGTGTCTAAATAGTCCCTGAATACACCATTCATCAAGCACATAAAAACAACAGATGTGTTTGACAGTCCAAATGACACCACTGTGAAATTGTAATGACTGTACCTTGTTCTAAAGGAGGTCTTGCTAATGTCCACATACTTTATTCTTACCTGGTGATATCCTGATCTGAGATCTATCTTTGAAAATATTTTCTCACCCTTCAACTGATCAAAAAGATCATCGATCCTCGGCAGAGGATACTTGTTCTTGATAGTTACATTGTTCAACTGTTGGAAATCAATGCACAACCTCAACGTCCCATCCTTCTTCTTCATGAACAGGACTGGGGCACCCCAAGGTGACATGCTGGGGAGAATGTACCCCTTCTTTAGAAGCTCTTCAAGATGCAATTGCAACTCTTTCATCTTTGGCGTACTCATTCTATAAGGATCTTTCGAAACTGGAGCTACTCCAGGCATCAAATTTATAGAAAAAACGATGTCTCTCTTCGGGGGTAGTCCAGGTACCCCCTGAAATACATATTTGAACTCTGTGATTACCTCATGGTCTCCAATCCTTGAGACTTCATCTCTGGATGCTTCCTCCACATGGGCTACAAATAATTGATAGCCTTTTCTGTAACACTTCTTCAGCTGCATGGTTGAGATTTCTCTAACAGCCACAGCTCTAGGAATCCCTTGGACTATTTTCTTATTCCCCTCCTCATCCAGGCATGTAAACCTCTTGTTATGACAGTCCAGGAAGGCATGGTGCTGGTCCAACCAGTCCATTCCAATTAAACAGTCATAAGATCCTAAAGGCATAATATTCAATTCAACCTTCATGGTCAGTCCTTTCATGTCCATAGGACAAGACTTCACCAACTCAATGACTTTCCTCTTAGTTCCTATATCCAACTACACTAACCAAGACTTTTGATGTTTTCTTCTTGATAAATGCAAAATTTACACCACCCTAGGATCTATATAACTATGGCTAGCCCCTGAATCGATTAAAATACTAAATGGTCGGTTGTTAATCATACCTTCCACTTCAATCATGTGTGATTGAAATTCTTCTTTCTTTTTTTCCAGGTCTGCGTAGATCCTTGGCATTCTGCTTCCCATATCCTCCACTACTTCATCTTGTTGAACATTGTGGATGGTTCTTGCTTTATCTTTTCTATGGGGGCAGTCTCGGTAGCTATGGTTTCCTTTACATCCCCAACACTCCATAGGTAGAAATCTGGGCATTTGTTCATCCACTTCAGCCTTCCTGGGCTCCCTAAAGGATGGTTTTCCCTAAGGACTATTTCTAAAAAAGGGAGGCTTGTTTCCCTTTGGCCTCTTCTCTTTCTCGAACTTCTTCTGATCATCCCAAGCCTTTCGAAAAGTAGCCCTTTCTCTTTGTTGTTCATACAAGCATTTTTCCCTTCTTATTGTTTCTTCCATAGTCTTGAGATGATCATACTGGATCTTATCACTAATGGAAGGTGGCAGTCCACTCAGATATCTCTAAATCTTGGCAGCCTCATCTTTGATGAATGGAACATACTTCAGTAGTTCCAAAAACCTTCGTTCGTATTCATCAATGGTCATGCTGCCTATCTTGAGTTCGAAGAAATCCTTCATCTTTCTGTCATTGTATCTTTTAGTTAGGTATTTCTTCTTGAAATACCCCTTGAACTCCTTCTAAGTTACATATTTCTCTCTGATGTGATACACCTACACAAACTGATCCCACCACATGGATGTTTTTCCTTTCAATTGATACATTGCAATTCTTCCTTCTGCATGAGCGAAATAATTCTGCAATTGGAAATATTTCCTCATCCCAAGCAACTAGGTTTCATCATCTTCCTCCTTCTTATGTTCTCCATCAAACTTTGGAGGCTTGATCTTGTTCATCTCTCCCTTCAATTCATCCACTCCATATATTTGGTGTTTTCTGGTAGGGGACGGGCTTGAACTACTGTGTGCCTCCCTATAGGAATGCTTTGGGGAGCGATGATGATGTCTTCTACCACTCCTCAATATTCTTCTCCTCTCAGGGGTTTTGACACTTCTTGATCTTCTTTTCCTCTCAGGGGTCCTGCGATTCTCTGTCTTGCTTGAGTCACTCCCCTTCTCCAATTTCCTTTTTATTCTTTCCAGGCTCTTCAACATTTTTAGGTTGAATTCACCCTGTTGATCCTTGACCCTCATGAGATTTCGGCTATCATTTGACGAGTCTGGGCATCTTTCTGCAATCTTTCAATGACTTTCATCATATGTCCTTCCTTATCCATCTCTTTTTTGTTCCCATTAGAGTTTGATCCTTCAATTCCCAAGTTGACATCCCTTCCTTGTTGGCAAATTTAGTGAACAGAATGCAGTGAATGCTTGTCATTGATGACAACAGTGAAGAGGATGGAAGAATAAGAAATAAGTCACAGTCTAAGGAGGTCAATCGATGAAGAATGACAAAGGGAAGATCTAGTCAAAATAGAGTTCGAGGTTGAGGTCAATCGAGCAAAAGACCTGTTGGATCCCATTCAAATTTTTATAAAGGTCGAAAACCGTCAAATCTGCAGAAACTGCGCAGAGGTTAAGCATAGGGGATAAGTTCTACTATGCAGAGGAGAAATCCCGGACATGTCATCAGGATATTGGAGAGAGAATATGATCCATAGGATCTGAGAAGAAAACCCGACAGCCATAGGATCTGTAAGAGTCATGCAGGGGTTAAGTCCTACTGTGTGGTGATCTCCGTAGGGACACGCGTCAGACATCTGGAGGAGAGTCGGAGGTCAGCTCATCGGAAAATCAGAGTTTCCATGGACATGGAATTCTTGTATATTGGACTTGCGATCCGTGATTTCCCGATAGGAGGTTTGAACCGTCCATTTGTGAGAACACATGGCAGGAGATCCAGACGAGTCGGTATTCAAAATTTTGGAGTTCTCGGTGACGAGAGACTCACAACCGCAGGAATCGCGATATCCCGATACGTGATTTCCCGATGGAGGTAAGCACCTAGTGGGGTCCAAGTGACAGCGCAGAGGACAGGTGGCATCGAAGATTTGGGGATCAGGAGTTCATAATGCAAAGAACACAATGCAATGAAAACCCCGATTTCGCGATATGCGAAATCCTAACGGAATCTGAACCGTCAGATCAACATGCGATCTAGAACGTCGATCTAATTCACGTCAACAGTCCACGTCAGTTAGGGACACGTGGCACAACCAGGTAATGACAGGTGTCAGGCAGATCTAACACTTCAGGCACATACAATTCATGAATCAGAGTGACACGTGTTAGAATCCAACACGTGCCAAATCACGTGTGATGTCAGCAGAGGCATCGCAATCGGGACTTTGATATGTCAAGAACACAATGCATCAAGAACTCTGAAATCGCGAAATGCGATTTCGCGAAGTAATCACAGCTGTTGGATAAGAATGATCTGGACCATTCAATCTCTTCATGGAGTGCGAGTACAATTATGGTTGAGGAGATGACTCAGTGACCGTTGGATTCAAGCGCTAGACCCGATCATCGTCAGATCAAAGATAAGTTACATGACCTTTAAAATACAAAGAGAAGTGGGAGTAATCGCGATCTGCAAATCGCGAAATCTAATCTGAGCCGTCGAGCTAGAAGTGATGTGGATCGTTGATCTCTGTCATCGGAGAATCGGGGATCGGGGATTCTATAGGCATGTGTATGATGACATGTTAAATGTTGAAACCCCGATGCGAGGTTTGACCGAGGTCATGTGCTAATGGTCATATGCGCCTATAGCCAGCAGGGCTAGCGAGTGGAAAGGAGCCATCGGGAATCGGAGAATTGCGAGTTCGAAGGACTTGTGATTTTTGACATCGCAAATGTCGAAATCGTGATGGGTGAAATCCCGATTGTATCTGAACCGTTGGATCAAATCTTGATCGGAGGATCACTGTTCTCTCTCACAGTTAACGATGAAGTATGAATTCTGTTAGTAAAACGGACTAATGATGACGAATAGTTAGCGTTTCATTTGACGATTCAGTTGCTTAGAAAATTGTCGTGTTTTTGCCTAAGGATTTTTGAAGTTAAACTGTCATGTTCATGTGTATAAAGAAAATGGAACCAGACTGAACCGGGTTGATGGTTCTGAATGAAAAATGAGAAAACAGTAAGAAAAAAGAAGATGAAAGAGGCATAGCAAGATGTGAAGGAACAATGCAGAGCTAGAACAGAAGAAGAGCAACATGATAGAAAGAACAGATGCAGAGCAGAATGATAGAAAATATGATACAGAGCAGACTTGTTGAATAAGAGAAGAGTAGCAGAATAGTGAACAGAAGACCAGAGTAATAGAACGAAGAAAGACTGGTAAGAATTGTTTTATCTGTAAAGTTGAATGTGTATTTAACCATTAATATTTTAGGGAGGTTGGGAGGTGCTCGGGAGGAATGTTGTCCTCAGAGGTTCAAGTGGGTTCTTGAACACAGGGAGTTGTAGCTTCCTTCTAGTTGGTGCTAGAGAAATCAGGGAGTTGGTGCATCCTTCTAGTTGGTGCTAGAGAAACTAGGGAGTTGGTGCTTCCTTCTAGTGGGTGCTAGAGAAAATAGAGATTTGGTGCTCTCAGCAAGTTGCAGCTTGTAAAATAGAGATTTGGTGCTCTCAGCAAGTTGCAGCTTGTAAAACAGAGGTAGAAGCCTCACATTGAGTTGGTGCTCAATTGTAAATGATGTACACAACTGGAAAAGACTGCCTATCATTTCAAAGAAGAAGAGGTTTTCTCCCTTTATGGGTTTCCTCGTGAAAATCTGTCTCTGTGTGCATTTTATGTGTGACTGATGATCGTTACTCTTACTGTCCATATGTTGTATGTTGCTTG
>JZKD02S1627254.1:183012-207395 GCA_000966675.3 Picea glauca | reverse complement strand
AAGTCTCTTACAAAAGCGAAGTTTTCCAAACTTTGATCTATGTTAGGAGTTCAGGAAGTTGTCATTAAGGGGGGATAGGCTCTAATGCCTCCTTCCTTCTCCTATTATGTCATTACTATAAATCCTTCAATCCTATCCCAAGTTGTTCTTAAGGGGGGATGTTAGGATATTTAGACACTTAGGAGTTCGTTAAGATCTACTTGGTCGAATATGTCGTTAGGTAAAAGTGTGTTACTTTAGTTTCTTTAGTATGCATTTGTATTTAGGAAATCCGACAATCACGATATGTTCCCGACATAAAGTGATCCGACGGTTCATACTCTCCTCGATCTTAACGGCCATTGATGCATGGATTAACACCCGATTGGTCCATGATCTCTATTTAAATAGCATGGAGGGTCATTTTCCGATGATCGATTGTGAGAAACTCTCTTGTAAAATCTCTCTATAATCTTTTTCTTTGCATTAATAAACTTCTCCAAGTGGTCGCGTTGGATGGGGCCGTGGATGTTTCCCCATAGGGGTTTTACCATGTGAAAACATCGGTGTGTTGATATTTGATCTGGTTATGTGAGTGGTTACTAAAGGTCTTTGTCCTCTGTTGGAATACATGTGTTGTCGAACACCTGGAGTAGTAACCGTAGTCTACTTCTTTGGTGGGTCGGGATTCTTTATCTCTGCTTTCAGACCCTTAGTTTGCTCTTCCCCGTCTTGGTGTTTTTCTTGACCGAGAGTCGCATCCTTGGAGGCTTCGACATCTTTTTGTTTCACCTCCGATGTACTCGGATTCTCACCCCATAATACTGTGGGAGGAAAAATGCGTCGATGTTCCTGGAATTTCAGAACATCAACCCTCTCTTCAGGTGACAAGGTTTGTATCCAAGCTAAAATCTTGGCATAAGATCTTGCACCTCGGAAAATGTCATCCAAGGGAGAATTTTCATGTTCAAATCTCTTGAGTCCGCAACTGGCCAAATGATTACTCACGGCCCTTTGCGGATCATGTTTCTTGAATTCAATAAGGACCAATTTTAGGTCTTCCAAGGTTGTTGCCTCATCTTTAGCATGCCTGAAATATAACAAAAAATATGAATTTAAATGAATAGGAAAAGGTGGCCATACCTTTTTTGAGTATCCATTAAGCTCCTTTCTTATACCACCGATTACTGTTTGTCTAGAAACCTCACGACAAGCTAGCTTGTCAAGGATGAATAATGGCAATGCATGCAGGGGAACATAAGCCCTGAAAACTCCGAGATATGAGAATTTGGATTCTACATACCAGTCAGCTATGCTACTCAAATTCATCACTATACTGTCTGAGATCCTGGGTGGCAGGTGGCCAAAAATAGTGACATGCAGAGGTGCCATCACCCGGTTGAAAATTTCATATACTAAATTTGTCGCTTTGTTTTTCCACAATTTTGAATGATAGAAGTGGATGCACTCAGCCTCTGCTGGAGTCCAACTCCATCTCATTAAGGGAAATGGTGTTAGAAAGCACACGACATCCATAATGTATGCAGACATAAAAAATGAAGAAATCTTTCCGCTCTCGTTCTGCGCCCGATACTCTGTAACCTGACTGGTCAAGCTATCAGACAACATTTTCGCCCAGTCAAAGGAACAACCTTCGATTACTTGATGTATTAGAGGCACCCATTGAGGAAAGAAATGTGAGGTGTCCTCTCTCCCGTATAATCTGCATGTAATCGTAGCTACATACTTGAACTATGGTTCTAAGGAAGCTATTGAATATATACCGTTACTGTCTGCCCTGAACTTCGCAGGGTGTGATACCAAATCTCTTATTAAGCTAGAGATAGTCTCTTCATACTGCACACATTCCTTTTGTTTGAAATTTTCCAATAATTCAGCATCATATGTAAGGTCGGACGCTGTGGGAAACTTGTACATAGCTTGCAGACGTTCAGGTCTGAAAGTCCCAATGGTGACCTTCTGCTCATTGATGATGGTTCTGGTTGGTATGTCCACATGGTCTAATGCCCATCGGACCATATCATAGTAGGGGAGAAGTCGTGGCCTCTCCACTACTTTATGCATTCCCAATTGAATGATGATCTTATATTTAGTGGTTATGTTGTCTTTTTCATTGTCACTGGAATCATCGGAATAATCCACTAATTCGGCCTGCAGAACATCAGAAACGAATGACCAGTATGGGACAAAGTCGACACTTCGAGGTGAAGTATCAGCGACGTTGTTCGAACCTTGTCCTGAAACCTCAACGCTGGCTTTAGATGCTTTTCACGGGGCGATGACGAGAGATCCTTCTTTAGCTCTTCTGCGATAAAAATATGTATACATACAGAACTTAGCTCGTTGAGAAAGTGTTCTCTGCATAATATAGAAATGAATTTGTTATAATGAATAACAACTCTATATATTTGAAAACTCGGTACTTTTTAAGAACAGAACGGTCAAATCACGTTTAGAAATAAATTTAGCAATAAAAACACAATCTTTATTTGTCGATTTGTCTTATTTCTAATTAATGTCATAAATTTTGGCGGTTCGAAATGTTAGTTGGCATAAGGAAGAATTAAAACTACCTCATAAACTATGCAAGCATCAAAACACGGAAGATACTGATTTAGCTTAATTAATCCAGTTTTACCAAAGTTAATTAATCTTTTGGTACTCGTTGTATCAGGAATTTTTTCTTTAACCCTTTGAACCTCTAACACCCGAAATTGCGATGATTGACTTTGGTTAATAAAAATGTAATTGTGATTAGGCTCTTAATTAATTACGTAATTATTTATATCGTCGTATCGCGACTCAGAGCTTCGAAGGTATAACTTCTGGGAGGCTTGCATGTCGAATCGTGAAACCGCGATGATAGGTTTTAATTAAAAGGGAGGATAAAATTGGATTAAGTGTTTAATTAATTATGTTCATATCTTTATCACGACTTCGCGACTCGGGGCTTAGACAGTGTAGCTTTTTAAAAAAGAACACGCTGAGTGGTGAATTGCCGATAGAACTTAACCATGGCTTAGCTTTTACCTTTAACCTTGACACGGATTACTAAAATAAGGACTTTGTGGTTTCGGCTATTAGGGTTATGAAAATAAGACTTTTGGATTTAATGAACGCCAAGGCACGAAAACCCGATGATGTTTAATCGTGATTTAGGAAAATTGTACTCTCGTTATTGCCCTGGGTAAAATTTTAAAGCTATTTCATCGTTTGATTGCTCGGTACTTGTGAAATACGATATCTATAGCATCCAACATATGAAATCCCGAGGTAGAACAAAGGGGGAAAATTTTTGACGAAAAGTAGAACTCACCTCGAGAGTACAATAATTATCACTGCTTGCGTGATAAGACTTCAAAGATTTTGAAACCACAGATGGAAAATACAAAAACCATCTTTTGATATCGAGCATTAAGACATGAAATTCGAGACGGGTTAGAAAAACAAAGGCGGCTCCAACATAGGCTCCAACTAGGGATCCCGTTTTCTTGTAAGACAGGAAGAACAATAGACCACGTGCCGATATTGGGTAAATGGAGTCAATAGCTTCAATCATGCGAAAAGGTTCCTGAGAACAGGGTATCGAAGGGGGAAGAGACTTCATTTTTTACCTTGAAAAGATTTTCAAACTCAGATACTCTTTTTAAACTTAGTCGTAGTCCCTTTCATGATTTTCCCTTTCCCATTACTAAATTCAGGTCTGACTTAAGACAATCAAAACAGTTCTAGGAGACCCAATAGATCTTGTGGATATCATCTTGCATCAAAAGAAGAAGATTATATGTTTTTAATCAGGAAGCCCCGTCTGAACTTGGGATGTAGATCATGTTTTTAAAAAGAATTGGTTACCAGAGTAGAGTGATATTCATGTAAAACAACCTTACAAATATCTTAGATATTGCTTCACTGCCAGGGAGCCTGTTCAGTACCCCGGTGAAGTTACCTGGCCCCTTTTACTGAATTTTCTTTCACCACTTAGGAATATATTTGTGCATTTAAATGTTGAGATGAGGGCAATCATTTATGAATTTCCTTTCATCATCTCTTGGACTAGATGGAGGAAATCATTTCTGAATTTCCTTTCACCACCTGTATTATAATTTTCTTTTTAGAGCGTGAAGATGGGGGCAATCAGTTTGTATCATGGCTGATATCTATGTAATATTTTGCATTATAGGTCTGTCAACTTACTTTGATTACTCAATACCAACCTTCCCTTAACCTTCACAACACCTTCGTTCTCCGGAAAAAAAGGGAAAATAACTTTCTTAGGGAATTCTATTTGAGCAAGCCTCAATCCTCCGATATTGTTGAAAAACCTAGGAAAGTTAGGATCACTTAAAGTGTCCCTTCGTTTAGTAGGGGATAGAGGAGTTGTGAAGACCCGCTTTCTTTCCACAATCTTCTTTGAAGCTCATGAGGTTGAAACGAAAACTCTTATCCCTTCTTATGCAAAATGGAAAGATGTTGACTTTTTAAAAGGTAAACCCAGAGATAGAAAAGGGTGACAGGTAGTGACTTACGGACTGAAAATACAGAGGTCAAAAATTTAAAACTGACTCATGTAGATCTTTTTCGAGGGTACTTTACTTTGACTAACTGCTTTTAATTTGAGTGAATCATTTAATTTGTCTTATTTTTTTCGTAGACGATTAAACAAAGAAACAACTGTGTTATTTATCAGTTCAAACAATGTTGTTGTTTGAATGAGGTTACCTCAGTTTTCTTTAATAGTCCTTTAGAACATGTCTTTTAGGAGATCTCATATTTACCTTTTTGTTTCAATTTCTTTGCACAATATCAAAAGTCTTGGGTATCACCTGTTTAAGCCGATTTATTTCTGACACCAACTTTCGGTTTACTTATCCTTCTTGTTTTGTGTGCAGCTGGAATCCTATAAGAGGAAAATACGAAGGTTATGGGGGCTATCCGAAAGGTGTTGAAAGTTCATGAAAGAAAAAAGAAAATAAAAAGCAACGTGTAAATGAAAAATATATATATGTATACAATATATATATATAAGTATACAAAATTGCTTATTTATTTATTAGGCAATTGTTATGTCATATAATGCTTCAGATAATGCCCGTTGACAGGGGCATTGAGGATTTCACCGTCTATATTTTCCAGTAGGAAATAATTTTTTCCCTCCAGAGCCGAGACTCTGAATGGCCCATACCAGAGGTGGTCAAATTTACTATGTTTTGTTGCTTCTTCCCTTCTTGCATCCTACCTTAATACTAAATCACTTGGGAGGAAATATCTGTCCTTTGCTCTACGGTTGAATAATGCCTTCATGTCATCTTGGTACTTCTGCAACTTTTCATCTACTTCGACCCTATTCTATTGAACCTCAATCAGCTGATTTATCCTCCTTCTGACATGATTGGGTTCTTCATTTTGATCTTGTCATAACTTCATCACTGGAAGTGCTAGGTTTATAGGTAACACAACATCTGTCCCATATACCATTTGAAAAGGTGAAATGCCGATAGAGCTTTTTGTTCTTATGCGATTCGCCCATAATGTGTATTTTAAGTGTACATGCCAAGACCTTTTGTTTTCATCCAATAATTTCTTGATTATATTTACCAGGCTCTTGTTAGATGACTCGACCAATCCATTTCCTTGGGGGTAATACACTGTGGAATGGACAAGAACGATGTTATACTTTTGACAGAAGTTGATCATAGCCATAGATTTAAAGG
This sequence comes from Picea glauca, assembly GCA_000966675.3. Lineage (NCBI taxonomy): Eukaryota > Viridiplantae > Streptophyta > Pinopsida > Pinales > Pinaceae > Picea > Picea glauca. The sequence goes on along the minus strand of JZKD02S1627254.1, from coordinate 201,684 downwards.
CTTGGGCATTGTCTGTAACTATCTTTCGGGGGCAACTGAATCTAGACAAAATGTTATCTTCTAATAAATCAATTACCACCGAGTCTGTTGCCCTTTTGGTTGGAATGGCTTCCACCCATTTAGTAAAGTAATATGTTGTGGTTAAGATCCACTTGTGTTGAGCACTAGAATGGGGATTAATCTCACCTATGAAGTCTAGACCCCATTGCTGAAATGGGGCTTCAACTTTGATTGGAACTAAAGGTAGTGACAAGAGATTTTGTTTACCTACAAATAGTTGACAAGGGTTGCAGGCTCAGACTTTGGCATTAAATTCCGAGAAACGTTTTGGCCAGTAGATCCCAGCCCTCAGAATTTTGCAAGTTGTAGCTCTCCAAGCATGATGCCCCCCACAGAATCCCTCATGAAATTCATCTATAACCCGCTGATTTTTCGATTCGACTAAACAAAATAACAAGAAACCGAATGGATCCTTCCAATATAGTTGACTTTCAACGATACAATATTTAACTGCATGAAGTTTTAAAGTCCTGGCTTTTGATGGTGATAGCTCATTTGGGCATTTTAGAGTTAGCAGGTATGATACTATGTCTCTACACCAGCCTGATGATATGAACTTTTCTTCGATCTTGTTTGGGAATGTTTTCTCATTCATCTCGTTTAGGTTCATGTCTTCATTGCCTTCCTGCAGGAAATTGATACCTAGGGCTCTGAAATTTGACTCAGCTAAGAGTTTGGCTAGGCCTTGCCCTTTTATCAATTTGGTTGGTTTAACTTCTAGATCAAATTCTTGGATTTTGGCAAGCCATTTCCCTCTTTTTCCATCATTGTCTGGTTGTACCAAAATATCTTTCACAGAACTGGTAGGTACGTACACAATTATCTTGGAGTGTAGTACATATGTTCTGAATGCCTTTAATGCTTTTACCATGGCATACACTTGTTTTTCTATTATATCATACTTCATTTCTACATCTCTAAGGATATTTCTAAAAAAAGTGATCGGTTGTTCGAAACCTTCTTCGTTCTTTTGTAGGAGAACCGTGGAAATCATGTGTTTAGAAGAAAATGAGAAAATAAGAAAATCTTTTAGATAGTCAGTGTAACACCCTGTTTCCCCCAGCTTGTAAATATAAATGGACTGGCCAAGAACTATGGCAAACTCATACATGTGAATATGTGATGTGAATAGACCTTGAGGAAAAGGTCAATAAATGTGAATGAAATTTTGAAATTACTGTAGGACTGCTGAGAGGGGATGTGCAGAAAAAGAGACCACGATGGCGGTGGGGGGCACCTAAAAAGGCTGCGTTAACTCCCACCGAGAATTAAATACCGTATTTGGACTCCACTAGCCTGGAGAACCAAAAGCGGCTCACTGGCCTTGAAAATTAATGGCTCGTAGACTGGTAGGCAGATGGATTGATGAGGGATGGGATGGTGAACTGCCCATCCGTAGAGCCGTCAGCACTAATCAGTGCGAGGGAAATCACGCCACACGCAACCTTGCGAGAGGATAAGGTGTATGGCAGAGGCGATTGAGAGGGAAGACGCGAGGGGAACTCTGGGATGATGCAGAGTGAGTGATAGCAGAGAGGAAGGATTGCAACCTTCACTCCTGGTCACTAGCAGACAGACAGACGTAGTCTTAGAGCATCATGGTCTCAGCTCGGGGGTGGCTAGTGGTAAATCCATTGGGAGTCGTTGAGCCTATGGTTGGGTGGAAACAAGCACCCCTCTCAGTAGTCACACCCACTTCTAGTGTTATCTCTGATAAGTGTTTTATATGTATCGCATCTTGAAATTTATAGACTGACATGTATACACATATGCTCATAGAACTGTGATATTGTGAATGATTTCAGTGTAAGAATGCCTGTGCAGTGTTTTGATAAGAAATAATAGATATATGCTTATAAACCCTGCATGGCTTATGTTGATGAATAGATTTAATTATGCATGAGCTGAACCCCATCAGACTTCCAGCCCATCCTTGGGAGTTTGCTTTCCTTTGTCTGTTTCCAAGAATTCCCTGGAATAGATCTCTTCATAGGGATTCCCTTCTTAGAATTTTTTACCAAGAACCCATAAAAAGGACTTGAACTCACAAGTCTTAATAATCCCTGTACGAGGAGAAACGACCTTCTTAAGATTTTGAGGTATCATCATAGAGATAGGTAACAAATCGACGGATGAGATCCTGTCAGAAGACCCATGGTCATTCACGACCATCGGATTGACGGAAGTAGTCGGAGCATTATACCACTTGTTCCTTTTCCTTCTATCTTCATGGATAGAGAGGAAATTGGGACCGTAGGTTTCCCAAAGTCCATAAGAACGTGTGGACCATTGATTATTCCACATCCACAAAGTAGTGGAAGAATGCATGGGGTGGGACAGATCTGAACCGTTAGATCTGAGCAGAGATCCCGACAGCCGTCGGATTTGTGGAAGTTACGCGGAAGGTAAGTCCTCATGGGTAGGAGGAGTAATCAACGGTCAGGATTCGTAGAGGAAGATTGTGAAATCCCGACAGCCGTTAGATCTCGGGAAAGTTGCATAGGGTTTAAGTCCTAGTATGCAGACAAGGAGTCCCGGAAGAGTCATCGGGACATCAGAGTCATCGGGATTTGATGGTCAAGAGAATCGAGACCTTGTAGGTCACGAAATCCTGAGAAAGGATCCAGGTCGTTGATCTCGGCAGGACACGCATCAGACATCAGGACCAGAGTCGGGATTTAACTCATCGGGGATTTCATGAGTGAAGAGATCGTGGAATCAGGATTTGCGATCCACAAAATCCCGATAAGCTCAGAACTTTCCATCAACAGGGACACGTGTCGAAAGATCCCAAGGAGTCGGGGATCGAAGAATCAAAGTTTTCGAAGGCGTGAAACTCTTACATGTTGGAATCGCAATCCGCGATATCCTGGCAAGATCAGGACTGTCCGTTGGCAGAGGACATGTGGCGGAGATCAAGCACCATTGGCATTTGGCGCATCGAAAAATTGACATTTCCAGGGACAAGAGGTCGGGGAAGTCCCAAGTAAAAACCCCAACATAATCTGAGCCGTTCGTTCAGATGGACAGGTGTCGAAGATCTGACGAGAGTCAGAAAATTGAGGAATCGACATTCCCAAGGTCGAAGGAACCAGGACATCAAAAAGTCCAAAACCCTGATGGGGGACAAGGCTACGGTCTTATGAGATATATGTGATTTGGACCGAGAGCTTAGCCTAGAGGGATAGCGGGAATTAGAGTGCATCAGGAGTTTGGAGACCAAACCCCGATGAACGGAAGAGATTCCGTTGGGGAATCTTAGGGTCTATAATGACTGTTAGATGCGGAAATAATATGGTAATTTAGGCTAGGATGTGGTTATTCTATAGGATAAGTAGCGAGTAGATCTGGACGGTCAGAGTCCACCCACCCAGATCTACGGCTAAGGTTCGATTCCGGACCCCCCTTTCCATTCTACCTTTAATGGGGGGGGGGCTATGAAATTGGTCGCGCAACTCTCGAACGGTTGAGATTATTTCATCGCGATCAACGACGCTCAAGTGGACTCTGGACCCACCTTTCCATTCTTCCTTTAAGAGGGGGGGGGGGTCTGGAATAGTGTGGCGTGTGAAGTGGGGCCCCTCCTTGTTATTATGACCACCGTGTCGCGTTTCCCTCTTGCCACCTGTACTACACCTAACTGCGCGACGAGGCTTGTTCTCTTTGGCGGTTCTCTACTCGTGTGGAGGTTTATTCCTATTGGCCATTTGCTGACCCCATGGGCATTCCTCCGTGTGGGACGCTCGATAGCCCTGTCGGAGATTCGGTGGTTGTAGAGTCTAATGTTTGGGAATTACTGTAGTGTCGAAGCATGAAACACAAATAGACACTGTGTCCAAACTAGAACGTGATCCTGACCCGCGATCACATGAGAACGGAGAAGAAAAGAGATAGAGCCATCTTATGCTAGGCCTCCTGGGATATTTAGGAGTTCGAATCCGACAGAGGACCAATAAAATTTGATTTAGGCAGCAGGTATGTTACAGTCAGGGCTCGCTAACACAGGTGCCTCACTTATGAATTTATTAATGTGTGTGAATGACGCTTTGGCCTCGTTTGTCCATTTTACTTCGCTATCCTTTTTCAACATACCTGTGATCAATTTTACAATCTCAGCGAAATTCGGGATAAATCTTCATAAAAAAATTATTCTTCCTAGGAAAGATTGAATTTCTTTTAGATTTCCAGGAATATTTATAGTATCTATCGCTTCAATCCTCTTAGGATCAATCCTGATTCCATTCCTAGATACGATATGACCCAACATCTTACCTTCCCGCATGGCGAAATGTGATTTCTTTGGATTTAAAGATAGACCAAACCTGCGGCATTTTTTGAACGTTTGTTTAAGATGTATCAAGGGTTCTTCGTTGGTTTTAGAGAAAACAGTCAAATCATCAAGATAAATGAATACAAACTTATCCCTTTCACCGATGAAAGTGATGTCCATAGCGTGTTGGAAGGTGGCCCCTTCATTCATCAAACCAAACAACATTTTATCATACATGAACGTACCCCATGGAGTAGTGAAAGCAATTTTTTCTCTATCTTGTTCATTCATGGCGATTTGATTATAACCAGAGAACCTGTCAATCATAGACATTCGGTTGGCTCCAGCTACCTTTTCTAGAACATGGTCTATTTTGGGCAGTGGATAGTTGTCCTTAAGATATGACTTATTTAGATTTCTGAAATCCACACACAGTCTGATTTCCCCATTCTTTTTCCTGACTGGGACCAGGTTTGCTACCTAGTCTGAATATCTCAGAGGTACTATTATTTTCGTGTCTAAAAGTTTCTTAACTTATTTTTCAATCACAGGTAACAAAATGGGGTTGATCTGTCTAAGATTTTTCCTAAATGGTTTGACCCCAAGATTTAGAGGTATCTTGTGATCAATTACAGAAGTGACGTATGTCCTTAACTCATCATAAGACCAGGCGAAAACATCCTTATACTGTCTGAGTAGGTCTTTATACTTACTTTTTATTTCGGGAGGGAGGAACTTGGATATTTTTACCATCCTGGATTCTTATTTGGTTCCTATATCATAGTCCTCCACTTCTTTTGGTTGGGGTTGTGAGGTGGATTTTACAAGTATGTCGTTTTGATCAAAAATTATTTCCAGAGGAATTAATCCTTTCAAAATATGGTTGTTTTTAAGGACCAACATGCGATGATCTAAGATTTTATCTCATAAAGCTTGAGGATCCTCCCCTTCTTTCATGATCCATATCGGGTCATTTTGATTTTCTTGGTCTACATGAGTTTCGGAAAATTCACCTACTTCTTCAAGAAACTTCTTAATTTGTTCATCATCCTGAAAAACCTGCCAGTGCTGGATATTGTCTGGTATAGATGGTCTGTGTCTTATCTCTATGTGATAATTCAATATAAAAGTTGTAGGAGGCATGAAAGTTGAAGCCACTTTAGCTAATGCATCAACATGTAAGTTCTCTGTGCATGGGATGAAGTGGACATTTACGGATGAGAAAACGTTTTCCATCATATCCCAGGCACAATTCATGTATGATCTTAATTTGGGATGCTTGGCTTGCTATTGTCCATTTATTTGTTTGACTATTAACTCTGCATCTCTGTATACCTCTAGATTATTTATTTTTAGCTTCTTGGTAGCCTCTAATCCTAATCCCAACACTTTGTATTCACATACGTTATTAGTATAATCTATATCCCATTGTAGTCTATAAGAAAAATGAACAACGAACTTTCCTTCGGGAGCCACAAAAAGCACTCCAACACCATCCCCTTCACAAGATGAGGCACCATCAAAAAAAAATTTCCAGACACCGGTGCTACACAGATATTCCGTCATGTAACCCGACTCTTCCTTCTCTATATCATTTTCCTCCGGACAACCATCTAAACCATCATCAAAAGATAAGATACAATTTCCTAAACCTTGATCCACAATGTAAATAGGGAAATTGTTCGGGTTTTGAGGGTCGCTTACTGTATATGCTAACCTCGTTTTTCTGTACAACTAAGTAAATGGCCCACCAAACACAGGAATTGTGGCGAACATCATATCTAGTTGAAGAGAACCCCCCAGCTTGGCTACCCATGACCTAGACAACAATAATCCATACTTAGGGGGAATATTAGCAATAACTACATCCATCAAGATACTCTTAACCGGGACCTGTGCTAGGGTAACTACTAAATCCTTTATCATTCCCATACACTTAACCCTTCTCGATTCAAAAGAGTAAATATCTCCATAAGGTCTGGTGATCTGGAGACCCAATTTGTCCATAAAAATTTTAGGCATAACGTTATGGGAGGCTCTAGAGTCTAACATGCAATTATGTAGCGATTGATTGTATACATTTAAAGTGATATAAAAGAGAGAAATAGTGTCTTTGGCCCCTTCAAAATGTGGACCAAAAGTGATGTTAGGTTTATCATCTTCCATCTTTAAAACGTCAGACTGGCTTTCTAGCTCTGAGACACCCATCACTTTGGTAATCCGATTCCAATAAATGGGGTTTTTTGCCAATTCTACCAGAGGGATTGGTATCTTAATTTTGTTTATCTCGTTTTCAAAACTGAAAACTCTGCTCACCTTGTTTGTTTCTTTAGTTGACACTTCTGAATCCTTCCTTTCTGACTTATTCATCTGAACCGCTTTATTACTCATGGTCTTGGTTGAAGGCGTAATTTTATTAGCTGTTTCAGTTCCTTGTGCTTGGGTCTCAACATTTTCCACTTCGGACTCTTGTGTGCCTACTACTTTCACTTTGTTGTTAGGTAATAGGGTCTCTTCCGAAGTAGGCTCATAAGTTTGACCTCTTGGGAGGATTTTCTTAGGTTGAGTAGTTGAAATGGGCTTACTCTTAGATATCAAGTTGTACTTAGGTTGAATCTCAGCCATTATCACTTCTGTTTCTTGTTGAGAGTCACAAAGCTCAGTATGATCACTTTCTTCACCCTTAACCGATGGTTGTTGAGTGTTTAGATATTTTTCATAATATTCTCTAGTTAGATACGATTGTGTGTAGTCATCACCGAAGTTCATGACATCATTATCCGAATCTCCGAAATCTTGGAGATCGTTCACTCTTATAAAATTTTCTCTCTTTAGGGGAGTTTGTATTTTTTGATCTTCGTTTTTTATCTGTCTTTGTTGGTTTGGGGGTTTTGGGTTCCTCTTGAAATCCTTTTTGGTGAAAGAATCAACTTTGGCTTATTCTAGCTCCATTCTGGATAATTTATTAGACAATTCTTTAATTACCCTGGCCATATCATCTACTTTGTCATCTGTGGATCTATTAGACCCTGATGGACCTTCTTGTTCTCTAAAGTGTTTAGTTTCTCAGTTTCACATTTCTACTTTAGCTTTAAGTTTACCAGAATAAATCATATTTGACTCAATTTCTATAGTGTCATCCTGCATTCGATTTAGAGTGGCTCCCCTTCTTTCTCGTAAAAGGAGTGCAAAATATTGTTCGAAGGCCCCTGCGAAAATTACTTTGGCCGCGGGTTGGTACGGTTTAACCTTGGCTGGGATTTTGTTATACAACTTGTTGAATCTTTGAATAAACTCCATAACTGTTTCTGAATTGTTTTTTCTTGAAGACCCAAATTTGGTTAAATAATATAGGTGGTCCTTTCTTTCGCCCCATTGTCTAAGGAAAGCATATTCCAAGGCATCATAAGACAAGACAGATGCTACAGGTAGACTCTGAAACCAAGTTCAGACCTAGCCTTCAAAGGTTTGGAAAAGAATCCTCGAATACATGTCCTCATGTTCGATACCTAGGATGTCTGTGAATTGATCAAAGAAATTAATATGTTCGGCTGCGGTCAGATCTCCTTCCCTAGTGAATTTTGGCAAATTTTTTATATAATTTTCGAGAAGGTCATGAAAAGGAATGGGCAATACCAAGGGAGTGTATCTTACTGCAACTTTCAAAAACACTCTTGGGGGGGGGCAGACCCTTGGCCTCCAGCTCCTCCTACAGAATCTCCTCCCCCTCCTCCTCCGATAACCCCTCCACCTCCTCCTCCGGCGGTTGCCATCGTTATCAGTGGAACATTGTAAAGGGGGTTTTGAAAGATTAAAAGTGAATCTTTACTTTCTTCACGGTGTGGAAAATATGAGGAAGACTGGTAAGGGATGTGAGGGCTTAGCTCTTCGGACTTGCAAGAGATGTAGTCAGGGGAACCAATTGGTGTGGAAACTGAATGTGTAACACACTCTTCAGAATTAGGTGAGGTCGGTAAATTTAACTGAAGAAAATATGGTATGTCAATTGTCGTTGAACTTTCAAAAGGGCCCTTTCTTTTGTGTACTAAGGGGAATGTCGGATGAATCTCACTCCTAACTTTGGAGCAGTTTGATGTTAGATCTTTAGTATCAAAGAGAGGACTTCATGAAGTTGAAGGTTTAGAAGAACTCTTAGTCTTCAATTGTGGGTGTTTAAGCTTATAGACTGCAGCGGTTGGCTTAAGAGAGCCTCTCGCCTTTAGAATCTTCTCGGGATCTGTAACGAGTGTAATTTTCTTACCATCCAGGTTTTGTCTGGTATTCCTTCGACTAGATTCCAGTTTATTACTTGTGGAGTCACCAAGTGAAACATTGAAAGCCTTAAAAAGGTGTGTACTCTTTGTTCACAGTCAAAGGGTAACACTTTCAACAAAAAAAACTGTCGTTTTCCCAGGGAAAAAGATTTCGTAACTTCGGTCCCTGGCAACGGTGCCAAAAAAGATGTTGTTCCAGAGTCTATACTTAAGGCATAGAAGTATAGTATTTAGGCATCCAGAATTGGGTAAAGGGTGGAGGAGAGAGAAACATCAACCTTCGGCAAGGGAAACTAGGGATGATTCTTGTGTTGGCATTGTCTAGCTTCCAATTTTTCCTGGATGTTTATATCATGTTCAATCGTTGCCCATGAATGTTCGAGTTCAACCCAGGTAGTGGTTGTTTTAAGAATAGTATCGAAAAGGTTTAAGGCAATGTGCGTTTGGTTTGATAATTCGGGTTCAATATTGGGTTGTGTTGGTACATGGACAGTCATGGAGGAACAGTAAAATAAGAAAAACTCAGGAGGAAATTGAGTGCTATCTCAATTCGGTTGAATAAAAGAGATTTTACGGTTCAGGAATGAAAAAGGAATGAAAATCAAAGGCTCTTTCCCGTAACTGGGTTATATTTTAATAAATGTATGAGGTGTGAGAAAACATTTAGTTGTCTATCGAGTAAGGATCCTATCAAGGGAGAATCTCAGGTATAAATAGAAGAAGAAAAATGTGAAGAAATAACCCGATGAAGCATAATATATATATAGAATTCTGAAAGTGTTGACTGGTATTATACCTGTTGATAGCTGGTACAGAGGAAAAATAGTAAACAATATAGAAAACCAAAATTCATTCACTATAGTAGAGGTTGTACTAAATTATAACGAAGGATTCATCAGATACGAATATGAAATGAAAAGAAATATAAGATACAAGAAAACAAACTCATAACACAGTCATGACGGAATTGAGAATCTCCAAATTTGCTTTATATTAACTCTCAAAAAGTAAAACCTCTATTACAATCGACACAAAAACGTCCAACCCTTTTTCTTTCTTTCTATGGTATATTTATACAGTTTTACAATAAGATAGAATCTCAATCGTTGCAAAATTTTTGGTTATGATAAGGAGGAGAGAATTCGTTCCATTTCTTTCTCTGTGTCCTTATTTGGTGCTAGAAGCTTGTCCTCGCACATGTTTGGTACAAGTGACACACCTTTCCACCAACCAAGATATCAGCCTTGACGGTTCTGCTTGACAATTGGCTTCAAAAGAGTAACAATATCGGGCTAATTATGTCAACCTGTCTTCCATCTATTTGTCTATGATGTCGATAGCACACAATTGCACACTTGGTTTAATCATACATTTATCTATCTGAACTATGTCTACCATAGTCACTTGTGAGATCTCGGCTGAATCTCTTTCCTCTTTTTCATTTAAATCAAGTGATATTTTTTCCATATTCATTTGAATCAATACCTCGGCATTACCTCCACTATCAATGCCTAGAAGATTACCATCTATAGAAATTAAAGCCTATTCTAAGGATTTCGTTACCCTCTTGGATTGCAGCTTACCTTTCGATATGTTGTGTTCCCATTCTTTTAATAGAATATTTCCTCTGGTCTGCTCCGAAATGGTAAACCTGGGAGTACTTCCTGATTCCCTATTGTTTGTAGCTATCACAACCTCTTGAAAGGCGAATTGTGCTGCTCCAACTTCTCTTTCTCTAACAGATAAATTTTCCAAAACTTGATTAACCAGCAAGTAGTTGTCCCGAATCACCTCTACCTTGGTGAGTAAATTTCACTATGCTGCAAAAACTCTGCTCCGAATTTCCATCGCCTGGGACTAGAACATCCCGATATTTATCACTTTACTTTCGATGATTTCCACTCTAGCATGTAGTTGTTCGATCAAATCTTTTTGTTGGCCCACTTTGATCTGACCATTCTGAACCACCAACTGTGCTTGTTGGAGCTTAGTCTTGAGAAGCTCTATCTCACTTTTATCGGCCAACCTTGCTTCCTCTATTCTTACACTCACCTGGTCTTTGGTAGCCTCTGCTACTGTGGCTAGTCTGGCTTCTAGGGTTTTGATGAGGCGATTTTTTCATTTCAACTGGTTTTTCAAAACCCCGACTGAAAATTGGTTCGCTATAGCATATGCCCCTAATGTCCTAGCTATTTCTGTCGTGAATTGTTCATTCTTCTTATCCTTCCCATCAGTCAATACTTTGTATTTCTTGGCTATCGATTCCCATTCCTGATAGAATTATCTCTTTACCACTACCTTTCTCTTCTTATCAAAGAATAACTCATTTGGAGGGAGCTCTTCCACCGTTATAGGCCTCAATTCTTCATTTAAGATCCACCCTGCGTCAATATTTCCCTGAGTTGACTGCAAGGGGGTAATGGATGTGATAGGATCTTTGATTTGCTTCACTGATTGTCCTGGAGTACTAACCGGAGTCTGCTTCTTCAATGGGTCGGGAGTCTTTATCTCTTCTTTCGGACTCTTAGTTTTCTCTTCCTCCTCCTAGTGTTTTTATTGACCGGGAGTCGCATCCTTGGAGCCTTCGAAATCTTTTTGTTTCACCTCCGGTGTACTCGGATTCTCACCTCGTAATACTGTGCGAAGGAAATTGCATCGATGTTCTTGGAATTTTAGAACATCATCCCTCTCTTCAGGTGCCAAGGTTTGTATCCAAGCTAAAATCTTGGCATAAGATCTTGCACCTCAAAAAATGTCATCCGAGGGTGAATTTTCATGTTCAAATCTCTTGAGTCTGCAACTAGTCAAATGATTACTCATGACCCTTTGTGGATCATGCTTCTTGAATTCAATAAGGACCAATTTTAGGTCTTCCAGGGCTGCTGCCTCAGCTTTAGCATGCTCAGAATATAACAAAGAATATGAATTCAAATGAACAGGAAAAGGTGGCCATACCTTTTTTGAGTATCCCTTAAGCTCCTTGCTTATACCATCGATTATTGTTTGTCTAGCAACCTCACGACAAGCCATCTTGTCGGGGATGAATAATGGAAATGCATGCGGGGGAACGGAAGCCCTGAAAACTATGACATATGAGAATTCAGCTTCTACATACTAGTCAACTATGTTGCTCAAATTCATCACTATACTGTCCGAGATCCTGGGTGGCGGGTGGCCAAAAATAGTGACATGCAGAGGTACCATCACCATGTTGAAAATTTCATATACGAAATCGTCCGCTTTCTTTTCCCACAATTTTGAATGATAGACGTGGATGGGCTTGGCCTCTGCTAGAGTCCAACTCCAACTCATTAAGGGAAATGATGTTAGAAAGCACATGACGTCCATAATGTATGCATATATAAAAAATGAAGAAATATTTCCGCTCTCTTTCTGTGCCCGATACTCTGTAACCCGATTGGTCAAGTTATCAGACAACATTTTTGCCCAGTCTAAGGAACAACCTTCGGTGACTTGATGTATTAGAGGCACGCATTGAAGAAAGAAATGTGAGGTGCCTCTCTCCCATATAATCTGCATGTCATCATAGCTACATACTTGAACTGTGGTTCTAAGGAAGCTATTGAATATATATCGTTACTGTCTGCCCTGAACTTCACAGGGTGTGATACCCAATCTCTTATTAAGCTAGACATAGTCTTGTCATACTGCACACATTCCTTCTGTTTGAAATTTTCCAAGAATTCAGCATCATATGTAAGGTCGGACATTGTGGGCAACTTGTACATAGCTTGCAGATGTTCAGGTCTGAAAGTCCCGATGGTGACCTTCTGCTCATTGATGATGTTTCTGGTTGGTATGTCCACATGGTATAATGCCCATCATACCATATCATAGTAGGGGAGAAGTCGTGGCCTAGCCGCTACTTTATTCATTCCCGATTGAATGACGATCTTATATTTAGTGGTTATGTCATATTTTTCATTGTCGTTGGAATCATCATAATAATCCACTAATTCGTCCTGCAGAACATCAGAAATGAACGACCAGTTTGGGACAGAGTCGACACTTTGAGGTGAAGTATCAACGATGTTGTCCGAACCTTGTCCTGAAACCTCAACGCTGGCTTTAGATGCTTTTCGCAGGGCCATGATGGGAGATCCTGCTTTAGCTCTTCTACGATAAAAATATGTATACATACAGAAGTTAGCTTGCTGAGAAAGTGTGATCTGCGTAATATAGAAATGAATTTGTTATAACGAATAACATCTCTATATATTCGAAAACTCGGAACTTTTTAAGAACATATCGGTCAAATCACGTTTAGAAATAAATTTAGCAATAAAAACACAATCTTTATTTGTCGATTCGCCTTATTTCTAATTAATGCCATAAATTTTGGCGGTTTGAAATGTTAGTTGGCATAAGGAAGAATTAAGACTGCCTCATAAACTGTGCAAGCATCAAAACATGGAAGATACTGATTTAGCTTATTTAATCCAGCTTTGCCAAAGTCAATTAATCTTTCGGTACTTGTTGTATCGGGAATTTTTTCTTTAACCCTTTGAACCTCTAACATCCGAAATTGTGATGATTGACTTTGGTTAATAAAAACATAATTGTGATTAGGCGCTTAATTAATTACGTAATTATTTATATCGTCGTATCGCGACTCCGAGCTTCGAAGGTATAACTTCCGAGAAGCTTGCATGCCGAGTCACAAAACCACGAGATCGCAATGATACGTTTTAATTAAAAGGGAGGATAAAATCAGATTAAGTGTTTAATTAATTATGTTCATATATTTATCGCGACTTCACGACTCAAGGCTTAGACAGTGTAGCTTTTTAAAAGAGAACACGCCGAGTGGAGAATTGCTGACAGAACTTAACCATGGCTTAACTTTTACCTTTAACCTTGACATGGGTTACTAAAATAATGACTTCATGGTTTCGGCTATCGGGTTTATGACAATAAGACTTTTGGATTTAGTGAATGCCTAGGCACGAAAACCCGATGATGTTTAATCGTGATTTAGGAAAATTTTACTCTCGTTACTGCCCTGGGTAAAATTTTAAAGCGATTTCGCCATTTCGTTGCTCGATACTTGTGAACTACAATATCTATAGCATCCAACATACGAAATCTCGAGGTAGAACAAAGGGGGGGAAATTTTGACGAAAAGTAGAACTCACCTCAAGAGTACAATAATTATCGCTGCTTGCATGATAAGACTTCAGAGATTTTGAAACCACAGATGGAAAATACGAAAACCATCTTTCTATTTTGAGCATTAAGACATGAAATTCGAGATGGGCTAGAAAAACAAAGGCAAGTCCAATACCTTGTAATTGTGGCCATGTGGAGAGGCGATATATAAGAGCCCCCCCCCCGCTTATAGATGGCAGTAGGCAGAATACCATGCCAATTGCAAATGGTTGCAATGTTGGACATGCTTGCCCGATTGGACGGATGGAGTGGTGACCCATCCATGTTGTCTTTATATAGACTTTAAGATGCCTTGGGTGCAGAACTGGATGTGGGGACCCAAAGGAGAAAATCATCCCATGACTTGTATATTTTCCTTCAGATGGATTGAGACACAACTCGACGCATCGACCCACTTGGGCACACTTCGGGGTATGCTTCCAATCTAACAATTAAAGGCTTTGGAAGCTCCGAAATGCCACTACAAGGGTCCTTTAGGTGACATATGTCGATGAATTATTTCCCTTACATTAGACTCCCTAGGTGAATGGAAATAATGAACTTGTGCATAGGCCACTCGATGCTATCAAAATTTGTTGTTGTGTTGTCAATGTATATGCCACGTTAACATCCATAGAGGTAACTTTGTCATCTTTCTTTTCTTCCTTCAACTCCAAACCTTGAACCACGCATAATTTTGTTTCTTTTTCTTTACCTCGTTATCATTCTCATCGTTTTCATGGGCATGTTATTATGATTAAATCATGTAGCATCCAAAAAGGTATTGCGTTCATTCCTCACTCACACTTAGAAATATAATTCGTTCCAAAAATGCAATGCCCTTTTCTTCATGGGCCACTAGCCCAACAAACACTCTTTCATGATGTTGTTGTGTAGGAAAAATAGAATCCCACCCACTGTCCTCATCATCCTTCTCATCATGATCATCATCTTCTCCTATTTCCATGTACTTAACAACATGTTCATTAATTTCTTTAATAATTTCTTCATCTACATAACTTTCTTTATCTACTTCTACAAATTTTAGAAAAAAAAATTCGTCATATTCTCATTTTCCTTTGCTTGTGTTGCTAATGTTCTATATTATTAGCATTTTTTTGTGATTCCCATTCATTGACACCTTTATCTCTTATAGCTTCAACATTGTTATCAACACTTTCAATATCACCATTATTTTCATCTCTTCAATCATCCTCATCATAATTTTCATTCTCTTCATCTTAATTTATCCTCCTTACCATCATTAATTTCCTTTTCTTCTAGCATGAAATCCCCATGCCTTTCATTCTCTTTAGTGACAAATATTACATCAACACATAATTCCTCCTCTATTTTCTTCACTTTCATTGCTTCAAATTTTAAATTACCTTCATCTTCAATTCTTTCCCATTTGCTTCTATGGTTGAACAATTTTAACACCTCATCAGAGTGTTCTTATTTCTTAACTTTTATAGCTTCAATATTTTTGTTAATTCCTACACAACCACAAATAATTAAATGATCACATAAACCAAAGGTTTCCTCCATATTCTCTTCTTTCTTGTCTCTTGTAGCTTGCACTATGTCATTTCCAAGACTTAAAGTTTCCTTATCATCATATTTTCCTCCTGCTACAACTATGGAAACCTCACCATTCTTTCCATTGCCACTAAGGTAGTCTCCATATGTTCATGTCCATCATCTTTATGAAATTTCTCCCTAGGATCATACTTATGCTTCTCCATGATATAGCAACCTTCATGATTATAAGCATTTACTCTAGCAATGTCTTCTTCTCCACTTTCAACTTCTATGGCCTTCAAAGCTATTTCCTTTTCAACTCCTTCAACTTTCTTCCCATCTTTCATCACTACTACGAAATCTTCATCATCAGTTGTTGTAACAGTAAATTCATCCTCCTCTTTTCTTACAACCATAGGCTCACCATCTTTTCCATTCATCAATTCCTCTATCAACTTCATCTCTTTGTTAGTTTTAGTCATTTCTTCATCTTGAATCTCTTCTTTGTCATATATGGCTCCTAATTCAATTTCTTCCAACTGCTTATCCACTCCCTTGGTTTTTTCTTTTATCACAACATTAAAGATATTTTCTTTTTCAACCTCTTCTTCAAATTCTTCAAATTCTACTTTAATGTCTGCAGAAACATTGTTGCCTTCTCCTTCACTTACAACATCAACATGGTTTCTTTCTCATTCCATTATACTTGCACATGCAAAAACATAAAAGTTGTTAAATAAATCCACTGTCCTTATGGGCATGTCCTCCATGGATTCTCCATTTTCAGCTTCACAATTAATTGTTTCTAAAAATTAATCATCATATTCTTCCAATTTTGCATAAGACTCTGTAACATCATCACAATAAATCAAGGGAAATGACACTTCCCATTTCAATTCTTCATTTATTATCATCTCCATTGCTTGGATATTTTCTTCCTATTCGTTCACATAGGAGGTTCCTTCAACTCGTTAGTCCTTGTTCTCTTTGAATCCCTCAATCTCCTTTACTTCAACCTTTATTTCCATCTCAATGATATCCTCCTCTTTACTTGCAATCCCTAGCTTGCTACTCACACCTTTGAATGCATGATCTTTCTCAATTACTTCACCCAATGCAACTTGTGTTCCCTAAGGAACATCTTCCAATAACACACCTTCTTCTGGTGCACACTCCATAATCTCATCCTCACTGTCAAAATAACTTCCTTCATTCCAATCCTTCTCACTATCCTCATCATCTTCTTCACCATTTTCTTTAGCTACTATGATTTCTTCCATTTTCTGTTCATTTTCTTCTTAACTCTTTATATGGCATGGTTTCTCATCCTACTCCAAATCTCCAATCTTTTCACTATTCCCCCCCATGTTGCTAGTACTTATTCCTTACATAGAGGTCCTTTCTTTTCCTTCAAATTTTAAATCTTTACCATGGTCCGCCTCCAAATATTCCAAAATCGCATCTATGGCTTGCAAATCAAGTTGCAAATATTGAATGATTCCCTTCAGAAATTATCTATGGAACTAAAACATGTATTTCACCTCTTTCTTCTCATGATTAGAGAATTGACCCATTGACCCACTATTCTTTTTCTACCAAAAGATACTCCATATTTAGCTTCCAAATCTCAAATATGTTCCCATTAAATTTCTCAATATCCATTTTAGAACTACTCTCCATTCTCTTTCACCACAAGAATCACCACTATGGAGCTCCCACTAAAACTACCTTTATCATAGAATTAATATAAGTAGGCCCTTAGAAGCAAAGGAATCCCCTTGAAACCAATAATTTCTTTGATAACAAATGCACGTTTTAAACCTTTCACACATAGTGCACAAAATCTTTCCTTGGAAACCATTAAAGGAAATTTAATAAGGTCTAGAAGAATTAGTAGATATCTTCATGTGAGAATGGAAGTGGAATATATTACAAATTATAATCAAGAGGGAGAGAAAGCCATGTGTAGCAAGCTACAAAAGGCATGTAGATCAGAGGAACAAATGTGGCATCTAAAATCTATAAGCATGTGGTTCCAATCTAGTGATAAAGGATACCTTATTCTTCCATCAACAAGTTAAAGCTAGAGTTAGGAAAATAATGTCAAAGAAATATCCTTAGAATATGGCTTACGTTTGATATAATTCTTAGCAATCAAGGAGGAATCTAGAAAACACTTTAATAATTTGTACTCCAAACACAAGGAGGAGGATCCTCGCTCCACTACTACAATGCTACAAAACCTAAGTTCTTTCCCTGACCATGGACAAGACCTAAGTTCCATACATGGACTATATTGCAACTTATGCAACTTTACGAAACTTTATGCAACTATATGACGGATAGGTGTGGCAATTTCAACTTTATGCAACTAAATACAACTATATGCAACTGTGTTGGTACCAAAAACATATATTGTCACGATAACTTATCTTCTTGTTTTAATGAGTGTAGGTACCACCAAATAGGTATATGTCGGATCTATCTTCCTCGAGTGATGAAAGTGAGACGTGTTGTACTAGATATACCGGTTCTAGATCAACTAGGTTGGAAAAGGTAAGGAAAAGATTTCATACCCACATGAAATTTTTTATTGCCAACGGAGGGTCGTGTAATTATGATGATGAGAGCATAGGTGACATTGAGTTTCCCTTGAGGTATAAACATCTAGTGCAACAATGGGCACCTAAGAAGCTACCTGAAGTGGACACAGATTTATTCATCGGTGGGAGGATGTATCGCATTACTCCTTCGTCCCTACATGGATTGGGGTTATTTTCCATGGATGGCATAAAGGTCGGCTATGGCACTGTAACTGAATTGATGGAGTATGTCAGACCATTATACAAATACAATCATTGGTTGATGTTGGTCCGATATACGCAAAGTATGCAAAGATACAGAGTTTTCGCAAATTATATACAACTACTAGATAACAATCAAAATAAAGGGGCAAATATGTATATTTATGGAAGGCCAAAAGCTACTGGAAACATTGCAGGCTTTATAAATAGTACACGACCAGTGGCAACAACTAAGAAACCGAATTGCATATTTGAGGCACGTGAAGGAAATCGTATATTTGTATGTGCAACAAAAACAATAGTTCCAGGTGAAGAGTTGTTGATTTATTACAACTTAAATCGAATAGATGGAGAGGGTGACCATGGAAAGACACCCACTTCGCTTCAACAGGTAAAAGTTAAATACAGTAAAAAATTATGACTACAACAACTAAATTTCATAAATTTCATTTTTTTTTTTGTTATTACTGCAATATTTCATTTTCTTAATGTTACAGGTGAATTTCCTAATTTTTATTGATTGATTTATTGTGTCAACATCTATCCAGGGTGACCGTGGTAGAAAATCACCCGA
>JZKD02S1627254.1:151380-169823 GCA_000966675.3 Picea glauca | reverse complement strand
GGTTGTGGAGCCTGATTATCTTCCTGATGCAGAGGTCCTTTGCTTTCATCCGTGTCTATACCCCATGAAGTATTTACACCCCAGAAGTATGTACACTCTTCCACGCGGGGGAGTGAAGAGGGGGGGTACCCCCTCTGCGAGGTCTGGGGGGTCCATCCCCTCGGCTGGGGGGTCTAGGGGCAAGCGGGCCCCCAGCGGGGGTTCGGGGGCGAAGCCCCCGAAGAAAAAATTTCCTTATAAAAGTATATTGTAATTTCATTGTAAATCTGGACCGTTTATTATAAGGTCGCAGATCTAACGGTAGAGATTATGTTAGGGTTTTTTTCCCTAGAAGGCAACCCTCTTTTATGAGGGAAATGTATTGCGGCTATGTAGGTGGGTGAATATTGTATTCTAAGAGAGGAGATTGTGAGAGAAAGAAAAGGAAGTTACAACGGGTTTTGTTGTAGGTTGTATCCCTTCATTTGCTGGATAATAATAAAGGAAGGACCTGGCAATTTCTCTGGTGGACGTAGCCCACACTATGAACCACGTAAATCTGTGTCTCTCTTGTATTGTGTGTCTTCTGTGTTTTTGTTTCTGCATTTGTTTTATTTTATTTCTCCGCGGTTCTGTTTTCCAACAGATCCATTGAGAAAATTTACCATTAATTTGTCGATGACTGAGCAAGTATTGCATGGGGTTGGAATCTTCTATGAATTTGGTAGTTCAAAGAAGAATGTAATGGCGCATATTCTAGACTGGGAGGACGACTGCAAGGGCTAGTTTATCTTTGTGATTGTGTTTTAAGGGTGTACCTGAGAGATTTTTACTAATGTAGTAAATGACATGCTCGCGGTCATCATCTCCAATTTGAACGAGAACTCCTGCTACTGAGACGGTTGAGGCTAATACGTAGAGGATATAGTCGCGGTTATAGTCAGGTGGACTAATCAAAGGGGCGTTGGAGAGAGCCGTATTAAGATCATCGAAAGCATTTTGGGCATGTTCATCCCAATGGAATGGGATGTCGTGGTGTAGTAAGAGAAGGAAACTGTGTGCTCGAGTGGCATAGTCTGGTACAAAGTGCCATAAAAAGTTACCTTTCCCTTGTAGGCTCTATAGTTGGCATAAATTCTGAGGAGGGGGAATTTCTGTGATGTCTTGGACTTTGAGGGGATCCATAGTAATACTTCTTTGGGAAACAATGAACCCAAGAAGGTGGCCACCAGTGACGCAGAATACACACTTGAGGGGATTCAAGCGAATATTGTACTGATGAAACCTATGAAAGATGATGCGTATATCATCGAGATGTTGAGTGCGTTTCTCAGATCGAGTGGTAAGGTCGTCCAAATATGCGAGGATGATATGAGCCAGGTCATGAAAAACGTATGTCATGGCCCGTTGGAAAGTGGCATCGACGTTATTGAGGCCAAATGGCATGAAATGATACGCAAAGGTGCCTCAAGGGGTAGTGAATGTGGTCGTGTATTGATCGACGGGGTGAATTTGGATTTGGTTGTAGCCAAAGAAACAATCTATGAAGGACAAAGCCTCGTGACCTACGCAATCATCGATAATTTGGTCGATGAAGGGAGTTGGAAAGTTATCTTTGGGACAGGCGTGATTGAGGTTGCAGAAGTCCATACAGACATGAATAGTGCCCTATTTTTTGTTAACAGGGACAGGGTTGGAGACCCATGACATATAGGCGATGGGGTAAATGAACCCTGCAACGTGTAATTTTTCAATCTTGTCTTTGATGGATGCTTCTTTGGATGGGTGTAGCGGTCACTTTTTTTGGCAGATTGGTGTGATATCATGCCAAGTGTCGATGCAATGTTCAACGATAGAGGGGTCAAGGCCAGGCATCTCAGTGTATGAACAGGAAAAATGTCCCAGTATTTCTGGAAGAGAGCTTTGTAAGAAATAATTTCTTCAGGAGTGCATGTGGCACCAATAGTGATTTCCTCGACAACTCCCGTTTTGATGGAAATATCGATTTTAATGGCGGGGGAAATGTTGGCCATATTTCCTTCTTCAAAGCATCAAGGGCAGGGATAGGGTAGTTGAACCAGTCGATATTCCCTGATGGGATAAAATCTTCGGTTTCTACTGTGTATATGGGGTGTTGGTTAGGAGGCGTGAAGGCTTCCTGTGAATGAAAGAGTGATTGGTGGTGTAGCACATCCCATGGGCAGTCGGGGATGATTAATTCCTCGAGAATTTCCTCGTCATAGTGGAATTGTTGGGAATACAAGGGATCCAGAAGAGGAATGTCAATGAATGTCACTGTGTGATTGTCGTCTAGTGATGAAGAAGCAGGGGGAGTGATGCAAGGAGATTGTGATGGTTCACTCGTCATAAACCAAATATCAATATACTGAGGGTTAAAAATGGTAGTCGTTCATAAAATTTTCGTGGGGAAATGAAAGGGGGAATTGGGGGGATTTGGGGGTAAATCCTCGTATAACTCATCCAAGAACCATGGGGGAGTAGGGAGTGCCTCAAGTTTTGGTGACAAGACATGAACCATAGCAAGTGATGGGGTAAGGGTATTCACTTGTTTTGTGGGAGGAGAGGGTGTGTGATTTTGAATAAGGGTCATTTGGTGATGCCTATATTCAATGATCATAGGACATTGATATGTGAAATGATCAAGTGATTGGAATAAAGAGAAAGGACATCTCATCCATTCGTTGATTGAAGTCGTGACATAATGGATGTCGGTGACATGAGTTCGGGTGGGTCTTTGCTAAAAACTCAGGCGTACAGCTGTTAGCGTCTACCAGAATTGAGGTAATGATGGACAATGGTGTGTGTAATGGCCATATTCTGAACAGATGGCACATGCAAATTTGGTCCACAATACTTTGTTACTTGTGTTCAGGGAGATAATGGAAATACTGGAGGAAGTGATAAGAGATGGTGGTGCTCGAGGGAGTTGAATGAGATTACATAACTCAGGGAGAGAGGGACATCGATTAGTGGGGTGTCCTTCTTTCTCGCAAAGTGCACAAGGAGGTTGGATGTGAAGAGGGGGAGGAGCGATGGGCTCTTTCTTCTTTCCTGCCCCCAACTATAGTGATGGTGTTACCAAGAGGGGGTGAGGGTGTTGCTTCGGGAGTAGGTATTGGAATCTACATCGGAACTCTGTTGATTTGGGGAGGGAGGGATGGTTGAGGGACCATCTGAAGAATATGTAGATACCAAAATGGGATTTCCAGTACCATGTTAGGAAGGGTAAGTATTGTAGCTACCTGGAAAGCTTGTATACCTGGTGGGGGGTAAAAGAAATGGATTTGGGTAATGGCTTGGGGGATGGTTTCCCAGATTGGGATATGGTCCTGGGGGAGGGGAAGATCAGGAATGGGTCGAGCTGAGCTAGTTCTAGAGGGTTCCTAAGGGAGAAGCTCTGCAACTAGTGGGATGTCAGGGATAAAAGAGGTCTCGGTGGGAGGGAGAGTATCTTCAGTTGTCATTCCATTGGAGGATACGACACATAATTGGGCTAAGGTATGGAGGAACGGTGGTGCTCCATGGTATGTCCCTAGCAAGGATGGGTCTTTGAAGATTCTAGGTCCCATATCGATGAGTGGATAGGCATCGGGATTAGTGTGTATGAAAGGGAGGATGTTATCAATGTTGGATGATGGGTTGGGCTCATAATGTGATACTTGATCGATGGTCATGATTTTTCCATTATGGGGAAACATCATGGTTCAGAACACAGAAGAGGTAATGGCCTTCATAAAATACATGTAGGTACAACCAAACAAGATATTGCAGTCGAGTGGGGCATCGATAACCTCAATGTCAATCAGAACAGTTTTTCCCCCGAGCTCGATGGGGACATTTTGGAAGAGTCCCTTGAGGGATGAGGGTCTTCCATCATAAGCTCTCAAGGTAATGGAAGATGGTATAAGTTCAAGGGAGCCTAGTTTCTGCCATACAAATTTTGACATAATGCATGTGGATGCACCCTCATCAATGATGCAACGGTGAACTATAATGTTCCAAATTTTAACGGGGATTTAAAAAGCGATGAGAGCGGGGAGGCGAGGTTCTTTGGTATCGAGATAAAATGTAATGAGTTGGGTATCCACATGTTCAACTGCCCCGAGAGCGGAAAGTAACGACTTTCATTGATTAAGACAAGTTTGAAGGACTTCTAAGACTGACATAGCAGCAGGAGATTGTGCCAAATCATCGACCAAACTGTAATTATGAGCTTCCCTAGCCTGAGGGTTGTGGACATTCCTATGTAAGGGGATGTGAGGAATATGAAGGGGTGGGTCAGTATTAGGGCGAGGAATCATCAAAGGGGGGCCAGTTATGACTGGGGGTGCGTCTGAGGTGGTGGCAGCTGACTCAAAAGTTGTGTTCTATCGACGACTACATGTTTGTAGAAGAACTTCTTCCTCACTAGTGAGGAAGATAGTATGATCGACAGGATTGCCTGGATTGGGATATTGTCCTATCTGTGGTAGGGTAGGATACATATCTTGTTGGGTGTTCATTACCCCCTGGTGCGGGATGGGGTTTCGAAGCACGACTGGGGGTGGTTGCTACACATATTGTTGTGGGGCCTGCTAGAGGGCAGGTGGTGCTGAGGGATCTATTCCACTTACAAATTCTTTCATCCATTTAAATTTGACGATTTGGGGGAAATGGTGAGTATAGTGACCAAACTCACCACAAATGGCACAAGGGAAATTGGTCTGAAGATTGTTGTTATGTTTTCCTTAGCGTTTATTATCACCCCCATGCGAGTTTTGGTTCCCTGTGTTTTGGTTGTCCCCAACAGGTTGGTTTTGCTGGGGTTGGTTCTGGTTTCCTCTTGGTCTGGGATTATTATTGTTCCAATTTTTTCCTTTCTTTCTGGCATTGTTCGATTGATGGGATGGATTTTTCGTATTCATTTGTTCAAAATTTTGATATTGCTGAATGGGAGAGGGTTGAACAAAATTAACCCCATCATGTGGATGTCCTTGTGGTGGATCCATGGGCTATGGGGGCCCAAGAAATGGGAAGTATGGATTGTGTTGTGACAAGGATCCATAAGGTACATAGGAAGGCATGGTGCTTTCGCTAGTGCTTAGGGCATAGGATGAGGTAGAGGGAGTACCAACATTTGGTTGAATAGGTGGGCATATTATGGGTGTTGGCGGGGGTCCACTGATGGGTGGAGGCAGAGAAAGAGGGTATGAATGTTGATAAGGAGGAGGAGGATAATAAATGATTCCTCCATATGTTGATGAATATTGGGCTATGCCATACATGGGTGGTTGTTGAGGTTGTGGGTTGTGGTGTGTAGTGTTACCAATCAATCCATCTACTAAGTGAGACATCTCAGGTTTGTCTTGGCCAAATGGCATGGGTCTTGGGGCATCTAGGAGTACCGTGTATAGGTAGCCAGACTGGGCGTAAATGAGTTTGAACTGTTGGGTCTTGCTAATGGCCTCTTCCTTAGACTGGGGGAAGGTGGTAGCCACATCTTTGGCAAGGAGGGAAACAAGTGATTTGAGGAACCAATTGAGACATTGTTGGGGGGTAGCGTTAGCTTTGCAGAGGCTACGTCATCGATGCCAGTCGTGGATGTGGTCAGCAATATGTGTGGAGTCAGTTTGTTTGAAGTCTAAGAGTAGTTCAAGGTCATTGTCGTGACAAACAGGTAGTTGAAAGAAGGTCAAAAATGATTTGGCCAAGGATTCAAAAGTCGTGTGGGACCCATATTTTTCTTCTACATACCATTTGGTTGATGGGCCAGTGAGAGTCTGTTGAAATAACCTCAATCGGATGGAATCATCCATGATGTTGTTCGAAGAACACCATAGGTGAAAATTCATGATATGCTTGGCAGGATCATCTCCTACTTTTCCTTCAAACTTGGGGATGTCTGAAGGGAGTTTGGTAAGCATTGCAGGCCATGTGGGGTTGTGCAATACAGGATCATTAGTGAGTTTAGTCAGATCCATGATATTGAGGGAAGCCAAATATGGCATATGGGGTGGTGCTGGAGGATTAATTCTAGCCAAAGTGTGAGTGGTCTGAGTACCTAGCCCTTGGAGGGGGCTAGGTGGGTTTGTACTTTCTCCTTGAGAAGAAGTTGGCCTCCCGCATTCGTGTAAAGGAGAGCGAGTGGATGGTTTAACTTGAGAAGTGGACCCAAGTAAGGTGGAACCAAGCAATGTTGATCCTAATATAGTAGCACTCACAGGGGTGTGAGAAGGGGGAGCTGATGAGTTGGCAAGACTAGTAACTCCTCCTACAATAGGGAATAGATTTAGCAAGTGTCTGGAATGACGGGGGTTTTGTGGGTCCCCTATGATGTCTGACTAGATGAGTGAATTTGTGCAAATGGTGGTGAGAGAAATAAGTAAACAAGAGTCATTGTTGCAATTTCTTGGACCTTCACAATATATTTCCAAATTAGAAGTAATAAGAAGGGCATCATACATAAAGTGTTTTGATAAAAGAACATATATATGTGGATAGGTGAATTTTGTTTATGTGGGAGAAAAAGAAAACAAATGCTTGTGTCCTAAAATACATAATGTCCTTCTTCTCAAATAGCACTAGACCTTCCAATAGCACTCAACAATGGGCTCTGAAGCCACTGGAAGAGAAACTAGTGAAGGATGAAGTAATCATTTATAATGAGTGGTAGAGGGGGAATATCCCAAAAGAACTGGCGATATTTCCCAATAGCCACACAAAATCTGATCAAGGTGCAATTGCAGCCCACAATTGCCACCTGGGTAGATGTCCTAAAATTTGGTCACTAGGTACCTCGGTCAAAGTGTGGCATTTAAATTTTCGGCCTAAGAAATGGGTCACGGGATGGATCTCGTCCAAGAGGTGGGTGCCTCAAGGGGGGATGCACAAAACAACCGTACCTCGGCCTTCAACCCTTCACGAGTATGTCCCTGGATTATGGTGTTAGGAACACTTGACTTGTAGGATTTAAAGTTCCCTTTTTGACAACTTCTATTTCTTTGAAAATGTGAGAACTAGATAACGGGGAGTTATTTGGATGCCTATCCCTGAGATCCTACCTAGACTAAAAAAATATTTTGGCACCTCCTATGGAGGAAAACTTAGTGAGTTTTTGAGAAACTTTTAGATGTGTTTGTGTGAGAGATTGGGGGTGTGAACCAACCTCGTTGAAATTAAATGGAAGTGGATAGTTTTGTCAAGAAAAGGGGTGGGGTGTTTTGGAATCCCATTGGAGGAAACTTACTTTGACCTCCACAACTTCTAGATAAAACTATGTGAGTGATTGGTGATCTTGTGTGTGAACAAGTGAAGGTGTGCCAAGTTTTAATAAATCATGTGTCACCTTCCTACTTGTGGACTTCACTTGGTCCTTACAAGTCTTTGATTACCTAATTAACTAAATGTCGTTGGTACAACCTTGTGGAATTTTGAAATCCCTAGGAAACTAGCATGTGGACATGTGGGTCTTTTACTATTCCTTTAACTCCCTAAATGTGATTTAATCTAAGAAATCTTTGAAACTACCCTAGATTATCAATATGTGGGCATGTATGGGCCCGTTACAAAACCTTTAAACTTCCCTAGTGATTTAATCTAATAAAGAAAATATCAACACTATCCTATCTTTGTAGCATGTGGGCATGTATGGGCCCGTTACAATCTTAAGATGTGCTTGAAAAATAAACTAAGAGGAGTCTCGAGGGGGCTATTGTCCTCTCCTAAAGATTTTTTCTATTTAAGGGAGACAGAATTGTCCCACAACCTCTTTCTGATTCTCAAGGTCACTTTGAAGCGCGAGATAAGAGCATACTCAATGATTGTTATCCAATTTCTGGTCCCAATGCAAGTTTTATATGTGATGTGAAATGATTCCAACTTAACTTCAGTCAAAGCAAGCCATCCATGTGGAAAAACGACAAAAAGGAGGAAAATTTATGATTTTACCCCTAAGTGCCTATGTGTTTTGGCTAATCGCTTTATATGGAGAGGGAATGTAAGTGTAGTGCAGATTACAACATGCATGGAATCAACTTTCAGAAGGCTATGGGACCTCCATAGATCATAAAAAGATTACAATGTGTATTTTTCTACACAAGTGTGTGGGTCTCAAACTAGACAAAGGCTCTTTGAGTGCTAATGCATGAACTGGAAGAGGTTGATGGGTGCAGGTGCGTAGAAGGCGCTGATTAATACAATGATTTTGGCACACATGCGCACGACGCGCGACTGTGGGCCGATAAACCTGCACACAACTGTCACACGGCCGTGAAGAAAATTTCAGATGAAATTCCTTCAACTCATATTTAAATTTGGCTTCCTGTAGGTCGGCTTGGGTCGGTTATGGTACCTGCAGGTTAAATAAACAAAAAGAAGAGATAAAACAACCCAAATGGGGCAGGAAATTGATACCTTTCCCCAGTGGAGTCGCCAATCTGTTGTGCCTCTTTTGTCACCCGAATGAGCAAATCAGAGGTGATTACAGGCTTAGTTGGGTTAGCTAAGCAAGACAACAGTAAAGGAAAGGGTTAGAAGAATAGAGCATAAAAGACTAAGCTAAGAATTAAACTAGGAATGAGAAAAACAATTAAACTATAGTGCATAAGGACATAAGAACAAGGAACAAACAAGACTCATGTCACCAATGGAAAGTATTGTATTAGTGAAAAGAAAACACCAAAGAGAAAGGGGGACTTTGGGTCCCTTCTTCCTCCAATGGAGGGCTCTTGGACCCCCAAGATTGAGCTCTTATTACAACTTGAAAACTTGAAAGAAATACTGAAAGAATCTCAAGCTAATCCACTCAAAGGGTGATGTGAAAAGCTCAAATGCAATGGTGCTAGTATGCTCTTGATGAGAAAAGAGGATTCCCCAAGATAATAGCAACAACATAACCTTACAAATGAATTCCTTGAAGATGTAGTGCACCCATGGCCTCTTTTTATAGCACAACTTTGAGGTATTATTCAACCATCTTTTAGTGTGAACAAGGGATTGTTTAGGGCACCTTTAGGTCTTTGACTAGTCACCCAACCCGATTTAGACGAGATTTGGATGTTAAATTGACTTGGAAGATGAACCAAAAGTGGGTGGGAGGCCGACCAACATCATAAATGTGTTGTTCTCAAGTGTGCGCGACTTTTAGCATCCACAGTCGCGCATCGTTTGCATGTCCATTTTTTCTGCATTTCTTGATGGTGCATGTGCATGCGCTCCCTGTATAGTCATAGTGCATCCTTTTTTTATAGTTGGTTGTATGGTTTTGGACATTTTGCAAATGTTTTTTTGGTAATTTTGGTCCATGGGTGAACTTAATAGTTGTTTGGAGATGCTAGATTCCTGTAACCATTTGCAGATGAAATTTCAGTGATAATAGGTGGTAGTTAGGGTTTTTTTGGTGCGTGGTTGAAGCGTTGAACCCTGGGTCTTCCCATGTCCCAAAAAATAGCCAACCCAAGCATACAACCATCCTCTCCTCTCACAATGTACTCGCTTGTGCTCGCATTGTCCTATACCTCTATGGGTATGATCGTATATATAACATATATCACTCAGTTACACAAACTAGACATGAATAGATCACATAGTTACATGAACAGTTCATAAGTAGATTGCATGCATGCACATGTGCGTGTGCATGTGCATATAGATGTGACTGCATGGGAAAATTCGTTGGCATGTTTCCAACAAATGTACCTCATGGATTCAATTGGTTTATCACAATGTACCTCATGGCTTCCATGCGGACCAGGTTTCCTAGTCAAGGGACCAAGCATCCTAGTCGAGCATGAAATTTAAAAAGCATGGTCATATCTCAAATCATATGAAATCTTTGTCTGTTTTATTAGTTAACAAACAACAAATGTACTTTCTAGGAAGAAAGAAATATGGTGAAGAAAATGGTTATGTTTCAATTTGAAGAGTTATCTTTTATTTACCTTTCATATGTTGACAAGTTAGAATCAGTGTCACCAAACAAAAATACATGTGATGATAATATATTTAACCTTAGTCTTAGAATCATGTTATTATGTTATTTCCTTTCATGGTATTATGATTTTTAGATAATATTTCACGAGATTTAATATTTTTTTAATATGTTATTATGTTTTTTCTTTTCATAGTATTGTGATTTTTAGTTAATATTTCAGGAGATTTAATATTTTTTATCTAAATTTATTTGGTATTCTGATTTTTAGTTAATATTTGAGGAAATTTAATATTTTTTATGTAAAACTTTTTGGGTAAGAATGAAATTTGAAAAAGCTTGGTTTGTATTAATCTAAAATATTATTTTTTATTTATTTTTTATATATTTGTAAGTTATAATTAAAGTTAATAATACTAATGCAAGTGATAATAATGATGATTATTTAATTATAAAAAATGGATTTTTTATTGGTCAATTTCTAAGGCTATTAACATAACATTTGCCCCCACACCCAAGAAAAACACACAAGTTAGGAAAGGTTTGAACGGGCCCTCACAAGGAGTGTCTTAAGAGCACTCTCTATAGCCAAATGATCCTTGAAGACTATTTATAGAATAATGTTGTTATTCCAATTTACTTGATTTTTAGAAAAAAATTTATTATCTTTATTATTTGTATATAAATTTATATAAATAGTTTGTTCAACTTCTATCACTTTGTAAAATTCTATGTCATTTTTTATTGTTTGCATATTAAGGACCAGTGATATTCTCCAATATTTCTACATTTTGAGATAAATTTTCATCCTTAAAATTATCCCAGACATACAACATAGATAGTAGGAGGAAAATGATTCTTTAGGAATACTTCTTAGAGACATTTAGCATAAATAGGGACATCCTTAATCCTTTGAAATAGTGTTATCTTGAAAGATATGTTTCTCAACTCCCCTAGAAAATCAAACTCTGGCTTGACAAAGGGTTTTTCTAAACTTAACCTCTATGGATAAGGAGGAAGTTTCTCACTCATAGGTTTTGGTTGGTTTGATTTTCTAAGGAGGTGACTTGTGATGTATTTGGTGGCTTGGCAATAAATTAGTTTTTTAAAGAGTTTCCTATTGGATCAGTAATAGAGTAATTCAATCATTTTTAACCACAAATGCAAGTGTTATATCAATGTAGCATTATCATCCAATAGTTGTAGAGTAAATAAACAATGAACAAATAAGAAACCATACATATACACAGTACACCAATGTTTTTACGTGGAAACCCAAAGCGGGAGAAAACCACAAAATGTTTTTTCATATATTTCTTTAAGAATTACATTCATTGGAAGCACCAACTTCCTTTGTTTTCTAGCTGCAACTGGAAGGACGATCCAACCCCCTAGTTTATCAAGATATAACCTGAAGGAAGCTCCAACTCCCCAATTCTTTGGCTACAACTAGAAGGAGGCTACAACCCCCTAGTTTCTCAGGCTACAACCTAAGGGAAGCTCTAACTCCCCAATTTTATGGCTACAACGAGAAGGAGGCTAAAACCCTCCTATGTTCTTTGGCTACAATCGAAAGGTGGCTACAACCACATGTCCTTTCCCTGTCCAACCTCCCTGACGTATAAGTAGAATGATGGAATCACTGCCACACTATCACCATGAGATATACTACTGTAAACTTGTACTAATCAACCTACACCAAACAAGTTGTACCAAAAACCTAAACCATGCATCAACCATGCATCAACCTATACCTCAACCTGTAATCAACCTGTACCATAAACAATTGCATCAACCATGGACCAAACTGTACCAAACAACTTGTAATCAACCTGTACCATAAATAAGTGCATCAACCATGCACCAACCTATACCAAAAAACTCGTAATCAACATGTACCATAAACAAGTGCATCAACCATGCATAACACAACAACTCATAATCATCACCAAGATCAATATGTGCTTCTAATAATATACCAATACAAGTATGCTACATCATCCATACACCATGTGTCAACAATACTACTAACAAGTGCCTCCAACCATGTACCAAGTATGTACCAATAATGTATCAACTACTCATCACTATGACTCATCAAGATGTACCAACATCATCAACTATACACCTCATGTAAGTGCCAACTCATCAACTACTTGTCTCAATCATGTACCCAACATGTACCTCAACTAAAATCCCTCATCCATTTCATCATCCAAATCTGATTTGTAACTCTGTAATAGACCTGGTGTATATGATCACATACCTGCAAATCTTCCTTAACTTTAATAAGAAGAGACTAGCATTTTTATCAAAGTTTACTTTATTCTCACATGACTAGTTTTGGATTAGTCAATAATCCTAACTTGAAATAATCATAACTATGTACCTGTAATGAATAAAGATATGAAAATAGTACACAATGTTCTTGAGTGTGTTTTATTCAATTCCTCCAGGTGTCATTACTTGGAACCTCTCATAAAAGGATTTATATCAAAAATGGCATACCTTGTTGAATTCTGGCTTATTCTAGAGAGAGAACTTGTAGAGAGTGCCCCACATGAAATATTTGTTGTATGGATCTTAGAAAGCATCATCAAAAGAATTTATCTTCCCTTGAATTTCGGCCTTCTTTACTTCACCTTCCCTATGAAATTAGGCTTAGATATCCTTTGGTTACGTTAGTCACCTGTAGATATTTAATATGCTCAAGTGTGATTAAAATGAGATAGTCTTGCCTATTATTTATACTTTCATGTAGCTTCCTCAAGGGGTTACCTTTTAACCATCTTAACCCAGTTTCCTTATTTTAGGGTTAACCCACTTCTAATTTCTCCATTAACTTTATCATTTAAATAATTTATTTTGTATTCACTTTGAATTATAGTACACTCATCACTTCACTTTATTATTTACCTTCTAAAATCTCTTAAACTACTTTGACTACTCTGACCTTTTGGGGCTTCTAGATGACTCATGAGGGTTCTCCAACTTCACATGGCCGTAACTCTCTAACCGCGAGGAGTTATGTGACCTTACAAATACCACTAGAAATGGCATGACATTACTATCCATATAGAATAGTCTTTACTGCAAATATATCAAAACTCATACCATTATCCATCAAACAAACTTGGGTCCATTACCCAAACCCGAGTTCTCCAACTTCTCATGGCCATAACTCTCTAACCGCAAGGAGTTATGTGATGTTCTATATATCATCGGAAATGTAATAACATGTAATATCCATCTAGAATATTCTTACCTTCATATATATTAGAATTCATACCATTATACATGAAACAACCTTGGGTCCATTAACCAAACCTTTGTGCTATCGGAATTCACTACTGGAGTTTCTCCAAGTGTTGACATCAATCACTAAGGGTTGAAATAAATATACAATATCACTCTCCAATGATTTAAATAAATGAAAACCAACAATCCATGCCAATTGTCCATCAACCTAAGCCATTATTCATCAAACAAGCTTGGGTCCATTACCAAAACCTAGGTTCTCCAACTTATCATAGCCATAACTCTCTAACTGTGAGGATTTATGTGACGTTCCACATACCACCAAAAATGGAATGACATGTAATATCCATATAGAATATTATTACCTTCATATATATTAAAACTCATACCATTATACATGAAACAACCTTGGGTCCATTACCCAAACCTTTGTGCTACCGAAATTTGCTATTGGACTTTCTCCAAGGGTTGACATCAATCACTAAGGGTTGACATCAATATACAATATCACTCTCCAATGGTTGAAATCAATGACAACCAACAATCCATACCAATTTTTCATCAACCTAAGCCAATTTTCTGACATTGTCTCCTATTGGGTTTTCTTTTGCATCATCCTTTGTGATGATCAAAGAAGTTGGATTATTGAGGATTCTCCTTGATCTTAAATGTATATCCTAAAAATCTACAAGGATGAGAACATAATTAGGAGAAATATACAACTCAATGTTTTAAGGGGCTTGAGTTGGCTTATTGTTTGGGTTGGTAGTTGGTTGGGAAGGTAACTATGGTATTGGTGGAGGGTTATTATCAAGAATTTTTTATTTATGTTGTTGAGGTAATTGGAACTATTATTGTGGAAATTGTGGGGTCGCATGTTGTTGTTGGGTTCCAAAAAGAGAGCCCCGACAACCTTGTGGCCATTGAGATTCTTTGGTTGGTTGGTATGGACATTGTTTCCAAGCAATGGAAGAGTACCAAGGAGGGAGTTGGATATTGTACTTGGTTAGTCCAAAAAGTACTATAAAACTTTGAAGGGTATTGGACCATACTTGGAGGTTGTGCCTTCCAAGGTCGCTTCTAAGAAATTAATAAAATATTCTCCACTTCTTCATTATCTCCTTGGTACACAACTTTTAGTCCTAGAAAATATGGGTAGATAGCAGTAGCATGGTTCCACTTACTCATTTTGCAGATCTTAATGTTGTTCAATGGACAATCCTTTAGGGAATGTTTATGCCTATATTTGGAGAAAAATATAGATAGTGCACTCTCTACCTCTTCCTACATTCTTTTGGATTACAATACATCAAAATTGTGAGGTCAAAGAACTAATAATATCAATTTTAAAAGTATCCAACAAGTTACCAATTTCAACTTGAGTAAATCCTCCTCTAGCTGAGTTCATGATTCTCGCAACAACATCTCAAGGATTCTTCCCATGCTTTGAACTTCCACATGAATACTTATGTCATAATGTACATATGTCATTATAGATTAACTAGGAAATGTCTCCTCTTCCCATCAAATTCAAGGGATCCAAGCATTTATCTCGAATACCTCTTATCAAGATAGGTCACAAAGTGGCTTTAGCAAGTTGATTTTTTTAAACCTTTGTGAGTCTATTTCTATTGCTAGCAATAGATCAACCTTTGTTGTGTTAAGATAACAATGCATAGGCTCTAGACATTTTTCTAGACAAAATGAACAATGTTGCCATCTTTTTATGCCATTTTTGGAAAATCGAGAACTCATCTCAATGAACCAATACAAGGAAATGTCCATCGATATCTTTATATTTTCCAAGTAATGGTAGTTTCATGAATCAATATTTATTCAATAAGTATAATTTAACACACAAATTCAATGCAAGGGAATGACATATCTCATACCAAACTCTCTTGTATCTATACTTAGTTCCCTTCAACTTGAATACCAATTCAACCACACATATAAGAGTTCATAGTGAAACAAATCACCTATGTGAAGTGGATATGGATTAATGCATGTGAGAAAAGACTTTATGATGTAAACCATGCTTGAAATAAAACTTAGCTCAATGGAGTAGATTCATGTGCTTTCAACGATCTACTTCAAATAGACACAAATTTTTTCCTCTTTAATTGTTCTTTCAATTGTAATTCAATTATGATAATGGCTAAGCTATGGTTTTCCCTATAGTCTTATTCCAAAATGACCCCATTAAAAAAGCTAAATAGCAAGATACATATGTGGCTCCAAGGTGAAACCATCAATAAGAATGTCAACCCAAGAAACATAATATTCTTAGTTTCACCTTATCGTCTTAGTTTCATCAAGATAGTCTTATTCCATAACGTGGTTGCTCTAATCGAAAGGTGAAACCATCAATAAGAATGTCAACCCAAGAAACATAATAAGTTTTTCACATTAACATTTGTATGAGATGAAAGTTAAAATGATCATGTAAAAAATGGTTTTATCAAAAGGTGGTGAATGAGACAAATACACCAATGCCAAAGAATTAACAAAGAAACAAATAAAATAGAATTCAATCTCTGAGTATGTGGAAAGAATTTGACCCTCATACATCAATTACATCCTCTCATAGCAGGCACAAGAAGGGTGACCCCTATGAAGGAAGAGGTTGATAGTGCACTAGGAATATCACCTATACAAGCCACATACAACCCCCGAATACACACAATTGGCTCGCACATCATATGGATAGATTGTTGGGGCTAAGCATGGCCTCCAGGATATCCACAAGCACCAATAGATCCTTCAGAAAACAAGATGATGGCTTGTAGAAGCCATGGAAAGAAAGCAAGACTTTTTCCCCCTCTCCAATAGTCAATAAACAAAGAAAACTAGAATTGGAAACTCTGTACAATAGTGCAACAACGATATAACGGTGTATACATATCTCTAATATCATAAATAAACTAATGTTGGAGGAAATAAAATTGTTAACATTCATCTTAGATAGACATATAATGGAATCATGAAAGACTCTTACACCATTAAAAATTACTCGGTAGCCATTAACAAAGAGTAGCTTCCATTAAAAACATTGGAAACAATTAAAAATGAAGAAGGGTAATGCATCCATTACATATAAGAGATTCACACCATGCTTAACATCAATCACATAATGGACATAAGGATTTCACCTCAGGAAATCTGAAGGAGAGAACCCTAACATTGAATGGTTTGTTTAATCATATTTTGACAATCGAATTACAATACAATGAGATGGCTCTCTATGCATCATCCTCTCCTTTGCTAGTAATTAGCCCAAAGCCCTTTGATAGTGAAATTGCAAGAAGAAATAGGGAGAGTTGGGGTAGTGGGAAGGTGAATAGACCCATCATCCTCAATCTTTCTCTCCTATTTGGTTTTCTATTTTTATTTAATTCTTTATTTTTCTAATCATTTGTCTCATTTAAGTTTACATTGCATTGTTTTTTATGTCTTATTTAATCGATTAATTTCCTACTTACATTTAGGTACTAAGTCTTTCAAACCATCATCTTAGTTCGGATTAATTTCTCCATTATTACTATATTATTGAAATTGCTCCCTTATTGCTACTCATTGAATTCTTCATTTTTGTCATTACATATTATATTCCGGTCTAGATTACTATTATAATATTGAAATTGCTCCCTCATTGAAGTCTTCATTTTTGCAATTACTTATTTTATTCTTATAATGCTATGGACCAACTTCATATTTATTCTGTATAGTGTCATGGCCAACTTTTGACAAGTGGAGAATAATATCTAAAATGATATAGTGCTATGGAACAACTTCATATTTATTCAGTATAGTGTCTTCGCCAACAATAATAATATCTAAAATTAAATGAAATTATATTAATTGTCTTTATACAAGAAAGTAGTGGTCTAAACACATCCAAGGGAAAATCAACATTTTTAACTTAAAATCCAATAGAAATCATTTTCCATTGATCAAATCACTAATTATTATAAGTTAACATTGTAATAAAAATGTTAGAAGTTTCTAAATCCATTTTTTACTTTCACCAATTTTTTGCTTCAATTTTCAATGAAAATAAGAAGTCAAACTTCTTCTGCATAGAGTTGCTTACCACCTTCCTTGTATCGTTTGCAATGTACTAAATACGATGCGATGGGATGTTCATATAAGATATATTCAGAGGCTCCAACGTCAGAGCCTTTGTACAAAAGGCGTTCGGATCTGACATGAACGAGACAGTGTGACAAAATGGGAATGTATTTAAGTTATTATCAGTAACTTTGACAAACTATATCGATGTGTTTCACCTTCACATTTACATTCCGTAAGATCAAAGTAAGAAGCCGAAAGCAATGCATCAAAGTCAAAGTTTTTGCAGAAAGGCGTTCGGACCTAACAAGAATGAGACTGTATGACAAAAATGCCACTGTACTCACATTCTTATAAGTAACTTTGATCAACTATAGCGATGTTTTTCACCTTCACATTCATGAATATCAAAGGAAGGAGATAAAATAAATACGTCACTATGTCGTCACTATGTCCATAAAATAAAATAAATCCGTAACATTGACCAGCTATATCGATGCTTTTCACCGTCATTAAGAGACAAAAGGTAGTCCAATGCGATGGAACAGTGCTGTGACTTGCACAGCTTGTCAGCTTGAAAAGATATCACAAAATGTCATTAAGATCAAAGGAAGGAGATAAGGAATACTTTGACCAGATATATCAATATTTTAGTTTTTCACTTTCATTGAGATCAAAGGAAGGAGACAAAAGGTAGTCCAATGCTAAGGAACACTGATTTGAATTTTACAGCTTGTCAACTTGAAAAGATAGGAGTGCGTAGACTACTAAGACACATTCCCAATCAGTTGTCGAACACTGTCAATTCTCTGGTTTTCATGTTGATGTTTTATTGGGCTTCTCCATTCATACTTACAAATCTTGCAACTGGCATATCCCATCATTGCGATTTCGTTCCACACTAAATACTTTATCAATATTGCTATTCTGGGTGATGCGTCGAGTCCATCCGAAGAGAGCATCTCACAACCCCACATATGTAGAAATTATACAATGAAGTCAAGCTCTACCTGCAGCCCATCAGCGAAAAAGGATGTTAGCCGAAAGGGGCGGTCCCGCATCTCCTCCTCACATTAAAAGCTTAAGTTTGTGATCCGTTGAGGACGAGATATCCAAACTTCAAAAGTATATTCATGAAGATTCAATGTATTCTTTCACTTTGTGTTGATTTAGTGGATTCCAATCATGGAATGCGAGAGAGAGACCT
>JZKD02S1627254.1:136524-149131 GCA_000966675.3 Picea glauca | reverse complement strand
CCCTCTCCCTCTCTCTATCACTCTATCTCTCTACCATTCTCTCTTTCGCACCACTCTCTTTATCTATCTCTCTCATTCACTCTCACACACTCTCTCCCCTTATCTCCCTCTCACTCTCTCTCCTACCTCTACCAGTCTCTCCCCCTCCATATATTTCTCTCTCTTCTCCCTCTCTCTCATTGCCCCTCCCAATATTTGTCTTTCTCTTCTCTCTCCCCCCTCTCCCTATATAGATTTTTCCATTCCTTCTTCTATACCTCTATTTCTCTCTCTCTCCCTCTCTCTCTCTTCTCGCTCACACTATCCCTCTCACTATCTCTCTCTCTCCTCATCTCTCCCACCGTCTATCACTCTATCCCTCTCTCCCTCTCTACCCCACTCTTCATCCTCTCTCTCTCTCACTCTATACCTATATCATTCTCTCTATGCCTCCCTTCTCTTTCTTTCTCTCTCTTCCCCTCCATCCCCCTCTCCCTACCTCCATCCCTCTCTCTCTTCCCTCTCCATTTGTTCCCCTATCTCTCCACCTTCCTCACTTTCCCTCCCTCTCTTTCTCTCTCCCTCCTTCCCTCACTCCCACCCCATCTCCCTCGATCATTGTCATAGCAAGATTTGCCTCACCATTGCTATCTTGCACAGAGGGTCTTTTTCCATTTCCCTATGCAGACTTGTCATCCCTTTTTGATGAATCCAAAGCCAAAAATATACATTTTTCCACATATACACTCCCTAACTGCTATACAAGGTGTGTATATGTTGGCTGCTCCACTATATCCTGTGTACATCGGAATTTGTGCCAAACAATACAAAAAATGAAGTCGGTTTTCCATGTCACGACAGGAGATCTTTGATCCTTGGCCTTCCATGTACTGGAAACATTTTGAATCGGCCCTGCAGTTGCATTCTGAAGGATATAAAAGCACAATTCCAAGCTATGGAAAAGGAGGAGAAAGAATTCAACTTTGAGAGAAAAGTTACTCTAGAGAAATTACTTCATATTGAGTTTGCATCCCTTTATCCCTCAAGTATGAACACAATGTTCATCCCCCAAGCTCTTTCTCTATTGTTCAAAGGATCTCATTGCCTCTTTCCTATGAGCTTGCCTTTAGTGGAGGATTGAAGTGGTGGAGAATTGATTGGAAGGAACTTGGTTTCTTGGTTTCAAATTGTGCCGACACAAAAGTCTGTAATGTTGTCACTTCTGTTGATCAATTATTAATAGAAATACTACTTTTCTGTCCTATTGGTATCTTGCAAATATATGATTATTATCCATGGGCATGTTTGTAATGTTTATTAATGGATTATGCTATCTAATGTGCTAACCTCTTTATATGATCACTATGTACTTGCTCTACTTGTTTGTTGAGAACTTATTGCAGGTATAAAGCTTTCAGTCAAAGTGCTCAATGATGGAACATCATCAAACGTTGGATCGAGGTGGGCCTCTTTCTTATCTTGCACATTAGTTTATATAGCATATGTTGAAATTGAGTTGATTTCTATAGTCATGCCTATCTGTTGTGTTTTACCCTTGGCCATAGAGATTTTTTCCCTCGTAACAGAATTGGCAACTCTACCGGGGAGAGATATTCCTTCTAAGGGTTGAAGTACTTTTTCTTCTTGCATTGCTCTTTTTTCTTTGTGTTTCTTGTCATCATTGCTTGAAAGATTCTGTTCACTCTGGGTCTGAGTTCTCAACCTTCTTTCCCTTGTCTAGACTTGTTTTAAATCATATATGCTCCTTTTTTCCCTGACAGTCACGTATACACGCTTGTTGTCTCACTGCAGGATTCATATATAGGCTCTGTTCTCCTGAACAATCATGTATAACACTTTCCCTTTCTTGCTTTCTTGGTTTAGTGACTGTTGGGTGGGATTTGATGATTGTTGAGCCTTGTTTGGTCTCTGTAGTGTCTATTGAGCTTCTCTGGGTTGACAGGAAACCTATTGGGATTTGAATTTTTGGGCATAGTCTTTATCATTGTTTTTCATTTTTGGTTTGTCTTTGAACCCTGGGTTGTTTGCTCGGCTGCTTGATATTCTGCTTGAAGTTATTTCGTTTATACATAGTGGAATTTATATATCAGGTTGTTTTTCAGTCCATGCATTTTCTCTTTAATATATTGAAAATACAAAAACAAATAATCATTTTGCATTGGTTAGCATGTTTGTGTTTGAATCTTTATCATTAGCTTAGTTCATTTAGCGAAAGATTGCATTTTATTTCTGAATTGCAGAGTTGAAATTGAAAATTGCATTGTTTTTATTTGCACATCATTCATTGAAAAGTCAAAGATAGACTTTGCATTATATTCATATTTATCTTCTTGCAGAGTCATAACATCATGAGTTTCGCTTCCATGTCCTTTTGAGTAATCATGACCAATAAAATTTATGCTTTAAACTAAAATTGATTAGTCAAGATTTTATTTTTAGGGTTCACAAACTAGTCTAGGATTTAGTGCCTTGGAATAGGATTTTGTGAGTAAACTTATCCAAGGAAATTAAATCAACATATGTGTTTGAGATAGGGAGTTGAGAAGTCCATTGTATAATTGGTAAGATTAGGAGGCTCCGCTTACACCAGAGTTAATCATGAGGTTGGGCGAAGTTTATTGAAGGGATAACCCCTGGATACTCACCTAGCATTAGAGATATTTCTGTGGATTTATTCATATTTGGGGATCTTGCTAGTACCCACACCTCTGTGAGAGGTGGTGCTTTCAAGGTTTCGGGATTTGCTACCCTGCCCATATGGTGATCTGGACTTACGACTACTTTCCTGTGCATCGGTTATACAATGGTTTATTAGTTTCTTGACTTAGGTATCTCATAGGTTACTTGAAGGGGTTATTCTGCTTGTACCCTAGTTCAGATAGGGGTCGGACAACACACAACCTTTATGGAGGATTACCTCTCCAGGGGAATCTGACTGACTGGTTGTTAAGCCCATGAAGGCCCATATAACTGATTTTGTTACCTCCAAACTTTAGCAGGAAGTCTTAGGTCCCTCTTGGATGAGACATAACTTCTTTAGCGAGGGAGGCCACTCAACCACTTTAACCCATTTGCATGCATATTGGTCGTTTGACTTTTTGGTATGCTCTTTAATTATTAGTTGAAAATAGGATTTTGTGTTCAGTCTTTGTTATCATGGATACAAGAGTTCATTTTTCTCCCTCATTTACTACTAACCCCCTCCATGACGTTCATGGGGGAAAATCCGTCCTCTTTTTATAATGGTATGAATAATTATGGTACTCAGTCAATGCCTTGGGTCTCTAATCATTTTTTTCATGGTATGTCTGATATGTCTTCGCACTTTCCATCCCTTGTCTCGCCTCCTTATGCGAATATAAGTTTTGGTTCTGGGGGCATGATGACTCCTTCTTATCCCTCTCTGTTTGGTGAGATTCATATCCTTCAAACACCTCTTACGGTAGGAGGTTGGAATCTTCCTTCCTATGAATCCACTATGCGAGAAGTAAGTGCCCAACTATGCAATCATTCTACTTATTACACTCCGTCCACTTATCCTTATTCCACCATGTTGGTTGCTACGAACACATTTCTCATGGTTGACCTCCATATATCCTCTGGTGTTTCATCCGAGGGAAGTTATTTTTGTAGTATGGGCAACCCCCTTCACGAATTTCCTTGATCTGGGTGCAACATATATCCTTACATGAGTAACCCTTGTCATGTCTCTTTCTCTTCGCAAGAAGCTTCCTCAATGTCGATGCCCCTACAACCCTCTATGAATCATTATGGAGGAGGATACTATCCTACCGGACAGGGACAGGGTGTAAACTAGGATCCTTCCTGGCGTGCAATTTCTCAAAACCAATATTTCCTTAGACCTTGGTCTCAAATGATGCAATCTATGACCGCCACAAGCCCAGTCACTATGTGTCATACTGACATTGTATCACCAACCTCTTCTAGTCATGTTGGAGATTGGCCGACAACCTCTACGAGTCATGTTAAAGACCTACAACTAGCCACTGCAAGTCATGCTAGGGGCACATGTTTGGTCACTACTAATCACACTACACATACATCACCAACCTTTTCTAGTCATGTTGGAGAGTTTCTACTAGCCTCTGCAAGTCATGCTGGGAGCATGTCACCATCCACTGCAAGTTATGCTAGGGGAATTCATATGATTAAGAAGCCTAGAAGTCTTAGACGTAAGCCTAGATTCCTTTGCAGGAATTGTAAAGGAAGTCACCTTACTCTTTTGTGTCCTATTACTACTGGGATACCACAAGCATGGGGCTCACCTGAGGGCCCTTCAGGTTTTGAGGCATCTATGGTTTCACAACACTCTATTCCTTTGTTGGTTGATACATTAGTCATGCCAATGCAATCTCCGGCTGACACCCCTTTTACTTTAGGGGTTGATGCGTCCTTTGACCTTGTTGTCTCACATCCCATTCAACCAACGGTCGTGTCGATGCAATATTCTACTGACAACACTCTTGTTTTTTGGGGTGATGCACATCTTGACCTTGTTGTCTTCCATCCTATTCAACCAATAGTTGAGGAAGTTCTCGTATCGATGCAATATTCGATTGACCCCACTCTTCTCTTGGAGAGTGACAAGTCTAAGGAAGTGGTCATGCCAATGCAATTTTTGGTCGATCCCACTCTTTTGGTTCTAGTTCTATACCTTCTATACCATGTCCTTAGCATTTCTAGTACTTCACCTTCTAAAAAAGAGATAGTTTTACTCTTCCCGATTTCTCTCCCTCCAAGTCTTGACGAGGTTCCCTTTGATTGGGATGGTCTTGTGGGGTATCCAATGCCTCTGCCTATGTCTTTTCTAAGAAGATACATTATCTGATATAGCACGGAGATGTTAACCTCCGTTAGCACTTTCTCCTCCTCAACTTGGAGAGCTTTTTGTTTTCCCAATCTTTTGTCAGCTATCCATGAGATACTGACTTTCCGCAAAAAACCGAGACGAAATCCTTGGCCTCCCCCTTTACATGTTGATTAAGACAGGAAAACAAGTCTTAGTTAATATCTTTCTGGACTCATCTAAAAACCAAAAAGATTTTTGAGTGATTTGTCCCTTTCACACTCATTAAATTGGATTTGAAAGGTCATGAGTCTCAGTTAATCTCTTTTCTAACTCATTATCAAAAATAGAAAAGATTGTTGAGTGAAGTTGTCTTTTTCACACCTGTATATTAGATTTGAAAAGACCTCTATTTGGCACAATTTTACCCCTTTTTCACACCAAGTAGACTATAAGACATAAAAAAGGATATATTTTGGCGTTAAGTTGTGATTTCATCTCATGCCCTCACTTCCAATATTGAGCCTTTAGCTAGTTATCGCTTTGTGTTATAAACCGTTGCCTAAGCAATTTTTGCATCCTCAACTAAGTAGATCCTTGTTTATTTCCTTCATAATTTCACACCCTATACCCTGGAGGGAACACCACCTCGAGTGTCCATCTCCCACATGCATTACTTTGCATTGAGCATAGGTACATTGCACTACTAGAACTAGTTTTACTTACTTGCGACACTCATTTCCTCCTGTGTATCATAGCATTCATTTATGAAAAACAAAAAAACATGGGCGAGAAGGGAGTAATATAATATAATTGGTAGCAATTGTGTCGCCTTTGAATAGAGGAAATAATTATTGAGTCTGTGTGTCATCATAATTTTGG
Organism: Picea glauca; assembly: GCA_000966675.3. Classification (NCBI taxonomy): domain Eukaryota; kingdom Viridiplantae; phylum Streptophyta; class Pinopsida; order Pinales; family Pinaceae; genus Picea; species Picea glauca. The sequence continues at coordinate 143,442 of JZKD02S1627254.1, read as the reverse complement.
GTTTAGCATGGCCTTAGGAAGCTTATCTCGTCACAGAGTTTTCTCTACCGACTGGTTACTCTTCCAGTCCCTATAGAGAACTTTATTGATGGCTCCTGCATATAATAGTCACAACATTGAGTCTATGTTGTCGGAGTGCACCATATGTCTCATGCTCTTGTTCAAAGGAAGTCTATCAACCTGTGTCGGCCACTCCTCAGAAATATTGACTTTGCATGTCATCCATACCCTCAATATTGTCTCATAATCACATGATATTATGGTCTTATCATGCACCCTGGCCCTACTTTCATCATTAATAGGTCACCTTGAACCCAACAATCAACATTTCATCATTAGTCTTTCACTGGGTGGTTTCCTTTGTGTTCGATGGCAAGACATTTATTCACACTTTGGGATTTGTGTAGTGTCTTGGATGCCATTATCCTTATTGGTGGTATCCTCGCCTTTGTTAGTAGCTTTCATCATTGGCTTCTATTTAGAGGGTTTTTTTTGTATATTGCTTGCATTTGGTACACGCGAAAGATGCACAGGTTCATTGGTTCATGAACATGTTCTTTGTACGATCTCCACCAAGTCATGAAGCTCCTACTTTGTTCCTCATGTTGAATGATGAGAGATGCCTTAATTCTCTCCTTTCAGTGGGTCTCTTTCCATCGACTTCATCTCATTTATTCTTGATATGAGACCTAGATTTTTATGAGTACCTTGAGGTTTGCAGTCATTAATGGTAGGCTCTCCTACCATTGATAGATGGGAATACATCAATGTCTCCTGATCAATGGATTTCTCAAGTGTTTGACACCAATTCCTTTATTCACACTTGTAGGAATGTACTTGGTGCCTTGATACCTACTTTCATTATTGGTAGGTTGTCTTGTGTTTGTTAATGGTATACCTCAATGATCGGTAATCAAACAATGTCTCATTGTGTTCGACCTCAAATCCTTTATTCACATGAGACTTGCACCCTCGGCGGATAGTGTAGAAGAATTGAAGACATCATCACGTGGCCACAACTTTCCTGAGTTGTTGCTTCCCTTTCATTGGACCAGTATCTATTCGACTTCAATGATCATGGGAGATTAGATTATACTCCATGGTATGTAGATATCTTTAGATTGATTTTGAGATTGGTTTCACTAGGCCTTGGTCATGACTATGACATCTTTTGGCATATGACCACATTTGTATTTGCCTATTCATGGCCACAGACACTTATTTGGTATATTTTTCACATGGATCTGCATTGTATTCTTGGCATCCATGTATGCAAAGTCAATACAGAATGTAATGAAAAATTGAGTTCATCTAGCTGGTTCTCTACCACTCCACTTCTAGGTTATTTATAATGTATTTCGGCCATCGCAGATACTCCTCCGATCTCACACATTAGGGGGCATCTATTATAGCAAGATTTGTCTCTCCATTGCTATCTTTCACAGAGGGACTTTTTCAATTTTCCTATGCAGACTTGTGATCCCTTTTTGATGAATCCAGAGCCAAAAATATACATTTTTCCACATATATGCTCCCTATCTTCTATACAAGATGCGTATACACTAGTTGCTCCACTACATCCCACATACATTGATATTTGTGCCAAAAAATACAAAAATGAAGTTGGGTTTCCATGTCATGACAAGATATCTCTGATCCTTGGCCTTCCATACACTGGAAATGTTCTGACTTGGCCCTTCAGTTTCATTTTGAAGGCTATAAAAGAAAAATTCCAAGCTATGGAAAAGGAGGAGAAAGCATTCAACTTTGAGAGAAAAGTTACTCTGGAGAAATTAATTCATATTGAGTCTGCATCCCTTTGTTCCTCAAGTCTGAACATAGTGTTCATCCCCCAAACTCTTTCCCTATTGTTGAGAGGACCTCATTGCCTTTTTCCTATGAGCTTTCCTTTGGTGGAGGATTGAAGTGGTGCAGACCTGGTTGGAAGGAATTTGGTTTCTTGGTTTCCAACCATGCCGAAACATAAGTTTGTAATGTTCTCACTTCTGTTGATCAATTATTAATAGAAATACTCCTTTCTCGTCCTATTGGTATCTTGCAAATATATGATTATCATCCATGGGCATGTTTGTAATGTTTATTAATGGATTATGCTATCTGATGTGCTAACCTCTTTATATCATCACTATGTACTTTCTCTACTTGTTTGTTGAGAACTTATTGTAGGTATAAAGCTTTGGGTAAAAGTTCTCAATGGTGGAACATCATCAAATGTTGGATTGAGGTAGGCCTCTTTCTTATCTTTCACATTAGTTTATATAGCATATGATGTAATTGAGTTGATTTTTGCAGTCGTACCTGTCTGTTTTGGTTTACCCTTGGCAATAGAGAGCTTTTCCCTCGTAAAAATCATATCCCTTCATCCCTCTCTCACTCTTTTGTTCATTTCATCCCTCGCCACCCTCTCTCTCTCCCTCTCTCTCTCCTCCCATATTCCCATATCTCACTCTCTCCCTCTTTCCCTCTCTCTCTTCCACTCTCCCCCTATCCTCTATCTTTACCTTTATCTACCTCCCTCTCTTTCCTTGTCTCCATATCGCCCTCTTTCCCTCTCTCTCTATCCCCCACTCCCCCATCTCTCTCTCTCCCTATTTTGTTGTCTCTCCCTCCCTCTCCCATATCCCACCCTCTCTATATAAACCTCTCTCTCTTGTTCTTTATCTCCCCTATTAATATAGAGATTGATAGAGGAGGGGGGTTATTGACATAGGGGGATAGGGAGTGTAGGAGAAAGGGGTATATGAGAGAGAGAGAGAGAGAGAGAGAGAGAGAGAGAGAGGGAAGGAGGGAGAGAGTGAGGGAGGGAAGAGGGGGGTGTATGTGTGCATGTGTGTGTGTGTGTGAGAGAGAGAGATGGGGTGGGAATGAGGGATGAAGGGAGAGAGAGGAAGGTGGAGATATAGAGGAGAGAGAGAGGGATGTATGGATTCATGGAGAAAGGGTTAGAGAGATAGGGTCCTAGAGAGGGAGAGAGAGAAAGGTGTTGATGTTACGGTAGCTGCGAGAGGTATTAACCTCTACGTGTAAGATTTGATGAGACTAGAATATTCTGGGAAGAAAGAGAAACCCTAAATATTTGGTTAATAACCCTCAAAGACAAGTCGACTCAAGAGAATAATTTATATTAAATTATTATCCTCTATAAGAAGAAGTTGACCCAGTTCAGTCACTTGGAGGACTATAAATAGAGGGCGCTTGAGCCCATTTTCACTCACTCACTCTCACAACTGCATAAGGACTAGTGGTGTGCATGATTGGTGGAGAGCTACAGTTGATGCAATGGTGACTTGGTCTTTGGTTATGGTTTTTACTTTCTTCTTGGTATGCTAGCTTTGGAGAGAGGTACGCTACTTTGGTTGGCTATTGATTCTAATGATTGCTTACAGAATTATTTTGTATGTTAAGGTTAAGGTGCTTCGGGGTGTCCTTTGTGCCTATGGTTCATTGACAATATGGTGATTTTTTCTATCGTGAAACGAGAAAACCTATTACTTTAATAGGTTATGGGCCCACACTATCTTCAAACAGTCTAACCACTTGAAGGTACATTGGGAGGATTTTCTCAGTTGCAGTCAGAGTTTTGCTGTAGCAATGAAACCCTAACCCTCTTATTGAGGCACCTTAGTGTTCCCTGGGCAAGCACATCTCCGTGTACTCTTAGAAATACAAGGAATCAAGTTTGAGTTTTTGGTCAAAGTCAAAGGTTTACCAAGTCAAATTAAAAGGTTGACCAAGTCAAAGCAGTCATGACTTACTCTGTGAAGTAAAAAACCAAGTTAGAAGGGGACTTAAATTTTAGAGCATGGAAGACAAGGATTGACCTCATCCTTGCTAAGAATAAAGTCCTAGAGATCATGAAAGGAAATCTCATGGAACCACAGCTTGAAGCAGGAAAAGAGAAGGAACCTCAAAATGTTGAAGCACTAAAGAAGTTAAAGGATAATGACATTAATGCTATGAGTATCATAATGGACTCTTTAAATGATCACTTGATACCCTACATTTCTCATCTTGACTCATCCAAGAATATGTGTGATTCCCTAACAAACCTTTTCTTAGTCATAAATATTGGACAAGTGATGAGTTTCAAGAATGAGCTTTGTGACATAAAGATGACAAAGGATGACACCATGGCTTCATACTTTGTGAGAATTTCTTAGTTGATAGATCAACTACAAGATATTAAAGAAATCATCCCAGAAAAGGAAGTTGTGAACATAACACTCGATGGTCTCTCTAGATCATGGGAATCAGAATGATGGGATTCATTTGCTACAAGCATGAATACAAGGAAGGAGTTTCCAACGTTAGAAGAAATTTGGACCTATTGTTCACAAGAAGAGACAAGCTTAAACTCCAAGGGAAAACCTCAGAAGGAAGAAGATGCTCAATCCTTTGCAACAAAGTTTAAAATACATGGAGGTAAGAAAATATTTGATTCAAGAAATAAGTTCAAAAGAGATATGTCAAAGGTGAAATGCTTTGAATTCCATGATTATGGCCACTACAAAATGAATTTCCCTAAACTAACAAGGAAGAGAAAAGTGAAACATCATGCATCAATTGTCAATGATGAAGAATCCTCAAAGAAGACAAATCATGATGAGACACATTTCTTCTATTACTCATCCCTTACTGGAACTGTTGAAGATGACATGTGGTTGATTGATAGTGGAGATTCAAGGCATATGATAGGTGATCGTAGGAATTTCTCAAGAATGAAGTAAAATGAGACACCTCATAAAGTGAAGCTTGGAGACAATAACTCGTATGCATTCAAGGGAATTGGAAAAAATACTAGAAAAATTTGAATCAGGTAAATCTATCCATATTAGTAATGTTTTATATGTTCCTGGTTTGAGAAAGAATCTAGTGTCTATTTCCTATTTGGAAGAGAAATGAGATAGAGTAGATTTCGTGGATGGAAAAGTTCTTGTATGGTCTAAATACTCCAAGATAGAAAACGATAGAGTTATTGGAACCCGTGAAGGAAGGTTATATAAACTCCTAGGTCAGAATACTCAAGCCCTAGTACATGACAAAATCAATCCTAGTGAGTTATGGCATAGAAGGTATGCTCACCTTCATTATAAATCATTTCCATCCCTGAAACATATGGTTGTAGGAATACCAGAAGTATAGTCAGTACATGAAGGTGTGTGCAGAGGACGTGCACTTTGGAAGAACATTAAGAAACACTTCCCAAATAGTGATAATAGATCCAAAGGGATCTTAGACATAATACATTCAGATGTAGGTGGACTTATTCCAGTGAAATTTTTAGGAGGATCTCTTTACTATGTAACATTTATAGACGACTTCTCAATAAATACATGGTTGTATCTGTTAAAGACTAAAGATAAAGTATTTAGAAAATTCCAAGAATTCAAGGCTGAAGTAGATAACCTAAAATATAAGAAGATCAATACAATAAGATTTGATAATGGAGGATAATACACCTCCAAGGATCTCGTTTCCTTTTTTAAAGAAGCTGCGATTAAGAGGGATCTCATTGTCCCTCACAATACTCAACAGGATGGTGTGGCTGAAATAAAGAACAAAACCATTGAAGAATATGTCAAGGCAATGATGAATTATCAGAACTTATATATGTTCCAATGGGTAGAAGAAACTATGACAACTGTTTATGTTCATAATAGAAGTCCACCCATAATATTGAAGAACATGACTCCTGAAGAAGCCTTCTCAGGAAATAATCCAAGCATTGAACATCTAAAATCTTTGGATGTCCTATATACATTCATGTTTCCAAGGATAAGAGAAAGAATTTGGAACCCTCAGGAAAGAGAGCAATATCCATTTGTTTATTCATCAAAATCATATAGAACCTATGTTCCAAGTCAACATAAGATTGAAATAAGTAGAGACATAAATTTTGATGAAAGGATTTCATTTAAGAAGTATATATAAGAATCTGTAGAATCCAATAATGAAGAGGAACATGAATATACCAAAGAAGAAAGTACATGTTCACTAGAACAACCTAAAGAAGAACAAGAACCACCACATAAATCTGTGGAACCAACTATTATACCTAAGACAAGAAAAATACCAGCATGGCTTGAAACTACTTTGTAGGAAGAATAAAAGCATAAGGCTCTCACTGGTACTTTTAGACAAAGCAAGAAACCCAAAAGGTTCACTAGTTATGCGACATTCATGACAAGTTTGGTTAATGTAGAACCTTCCACCTTTTGAGGAAGTAATTAAGAAGAAAGAATGGAAGGTGAACATGATGGAAGAATACTAATCCATCATGAAGAATGATGTATGGGAGGTTGTGTCAATACCTAAAGAGAAGTATTTATAAGTACAAGGAGAGATTTGTGGCTAGGGGATTGTCCCAGTAGGATGGAGAAGATTATGATGAGACGTTTTCTCTGATTGTAGGATATACATCTATCAAATCCATCATATATGTAGAAGCTTCCATGGGTTGGAGTTTACATAAGATGAATGTAAGCACCACCTTTCTCAATGGAGTGATTGAGAAAAAATATATATAGAGAGAAACCTCAAGGTTTTTAGGTACACCCAAAAGAAACACATGTATTCAGATTGAAGAAGGCCTTGCATGGACTCCATAAAGCTCCAAGAGCTTGGTATGCATGTATTGATATCTACTTGACAAGGCTTGGATTTTCCAAGATTCATGTCGATCTAAAACTCTATTACAAGGTTGTGAATAATTAACATGTGATTCTACTATTATATGTTGATGACCTATTCCTAAACGTTGCAGAGCCTCTCATTATTCATTGTAATTGTTATAACCCTAAAATGCACCATACAGGTTTACCTGGCATCAGGCCAACTCATGCCTCTTCCTAGCCAAAGCCATGCTGAGTAACTCCTCAAAAAACCACTCAAAACAAG
>JZKD02S1627254.1:98441-114243 GCA_000966675.3 Picea glauca | reverse complement strand
CCCTTAGGTCTTTGACCAGCCTCCCCCCGTAGATTGAGCTCGGATTTGATGTCAAATTGAATTGGGAGCCGATCCAATAGTGGTTGGGAGGCCGACCAGCTTCATAAATGCGTCGTTTGGCAGGCGCGTGGGTTTTATACCCCACAGCCGCGCATATGCGCCCTATGTACGAAGATGTAGCGCGCATGCGCGCGTTTTCCATAAGTGCGATGCACTTTTTAATTTTTTAGCCAATTTTGTATAGTTTTGGCCCTTTTGTTGTGCTGTGGAGTTAATCCTTGTGCCATGAATGACTGTTTTTCTGTGCTGATGATGCGAAGTTCTTGTCGCCCTGTGCGGACGAAATTTCAGTGATAACATGACCTTTAAGGTTACCAAGGAGAAGATACATGGTCTCCTACTCAAGGCATCTGCGACCACATTTTCCTTTCCCTTGATGTACAAAATACCAAAATCGTACTCACTCATAAACTCACTCCATCGCCTTTGTCTGGCATTCAGATCTCTTTGAGTGAAGAGATGTTTTAAACTTTGATGGTCCGTTTTGAGCTCAAAGTTTCACCCCATAAGATAGTGCCTCCAAAGTTTTAGATCTAGCAGGAGGACAGTAGGTTTGGGCAGTTATTCTTTGTTTGTGGCTGGCTTGGTCTATGTATCAGGTAGTAGGAAAGCAACAGCAAGGCAGCATGAATTAGCATCAGAACCAGGTAATCTGTTAAACTATGTATTTATTTCATTCTGTGATGAAAACATTATTCATTGATAAATTTAAGTTACTAAAGTTGCTATTATGAAGATCGTTGTTATGTTATGAAGTTATTATCTCAGTTCATGAAATAAATTTCTTATGAAAGTAAATGATGTTTAGAATTATTTGGTTGTTACACGTACACTGCCTCTGATGAAGAAAGAATCACAATGGGCTTATTACTTGATTCCCATGATACCATACCTATTCCAAAATGAAATGCGTACCTACATGTACTTTTTTTGTCATCTATGTTGCCTCCACAATCACTATCAGTGTATCCATTGAGTCTGAAATCATCTAAAGTGGAGTACTTGATGCCAAAATCTTTTGTTCCGTTTACATATCTCTAAATTATCTTTCCTAAGTTCCAATTTTATTATTTTAGAGCTTCCATGAACCTTGAAATTAGGCTCACTCCATACATACACTAGCATATTTGGGGCATTTTACGACGGTTGTTTCGACGCTATTGCGATGTTATGTTGTTGTTATGACGACGAATCTGGAGTCTCTAAAATGTCGGTTTATGTGACGTGGCATTTTCGATGAACTTGATCAAACGTCACAAAAGAAACAATATAGGAAAACAATGTGAAACCAACTTTTCGTCTAAATTGCGACAACAACTTTTATAGCAAAATCAATGCATCAATAGAAGTTGTCATCGCATATGCGATGACAAATTTTCATTGTTTATATAGCTAAACCATCGCATCAATAGAATTCATAATCGCCTATTCGATGGAAACTTTTTGTTGTTTATGTAGCTAAACCGACGCATCAATAGAAGTTGTGGTCGCCTATTTGATGAAAATTTTTTGTTGTTTATGTAGCTAAACCAACACATCAATAGAAGTTGTCATCACCTATTCGACGACAAATTTTTGTTGTTTATGTATCTAAACCTATGCATCAATAGAAGTTATTTTCGCCTATGCAACGACATATTTCTTTTGTTTATATAGATAAACCATTGCATCAATAGAAATTTTCATCACATAGGTAACGACAACTTTTCGTTGTTTATATAGCAAAACCATCGCATCAATAAAAGTGGTCGTCGGATATGCGACGACCAAAATTTATTTAGAAAAAAAATAAAAATTATTTTGGGCATTAATTTTGATATTAATATTAATATTACCATTTTAATATTAATATTACCATAATAGACTTAAGACTAGTCTATTATATGAAAGTTCACAATCATTCACATGATAAGTTTCAAAGGCATAACTAAAATATGTTTCTCTCTTTAATAAATATTATTGGTTTAACATCAATCAAACTCATTCATAGTATCCCTAATACAAATTCCTCTTACCAGACATCTACAACAACGTGGATGAAACGTATCTTCACTTTTAAACATGAAAATCCTTGGGAACAAGGTTAATACATTTAAACCCATATACACTAAATAAATGTAAGGATCATCAATCTATCAACCTCTTAACCTTCTAGGTAAACAACCCATCAATCAATAGGCCATTGAACATGTGAATCAATAATGCATAACATTTATACATGTCAAAACCTCCAAAGGGTGGACACCATTAAGTCTTGATGCTAATACCAATGAATGATCAAATATAATTACTTAAATAAATATTAGACATCTTCATACTGGTTACAAAATAATCTCTAATCAACAACTTCATATAGTTATGAATATGAAGGAAAAACTAGTTTCACTTATTCAAGAATAATTAGTTATGTTAATATGGCTTCAAAAACAATATCATTCACTATGATCTATCCCATACAGGTCCTTGTTGCCTGCCTCTAGTATTAATATTTTAGGATGCAATTTTAATCAATTGGGATAGGTATTATCTGATTTGGAAATTGTGATGGTAGAGAGAGGAGGAGTTAGTGGTTGGGGAAAAGGTGGCCATTGATGCTAAAGTTTTATAATGGTTGGAGGGGTTGTCTAAATCAAGGAGATCTAGTTTTGGTGGTGAATGTTTGTCTATGGTTGTAGAAAGTAAACACAAAGTCATGGGGATCTAGCAAGGAATTCAAATCCATCATACCATGTGTGAAGGTATGGTGAAAAATAAAAAAATTCAGGGTTATGTTGGGTGATGAAAAAGGGTCGAGTGCAAGGAAAAAACCAATAGGTTTAGTAGATTGGTAGAAAGTGTGTTTGCAGACATTCCACTTTTCCACAAACATAACACACTTAAGATCCTCACTAAGAGTAATGTTGGTAAATTAGAGCACAACATGTCATATATAATGTAGTAAACCACAATAAATTTGATAGAATCACAACAATGTTGGCATGGGTCTGATTGCATAATCTCTCACTAATATTTTGTCGTCACTAAAACTTAATTACAATTAAAATATCCCTTGAATAGTACATTGATAGGGTGGATCCAAATATGACATAATACTCATGTGTCAACATCTAGATGTAATTTGACTTGGAGAAGAGTATCTCTGAAGTGATTCAACTCAGCTTGGAAGTATCGATCTACATACAAGTTCTTAATTATATTAAATTTCAATCAAACGAAAATGATCCATGCCATGATTATGTAAATTGCATTAAGGATTGAAAAAATCACCAATCAACTCAATACACTCCAATGAAACAAACATAACAATGCCCTACTCCACCTAAAAATTGAAATCAAATAAAAGGACCTCACCTCCCAATAGTAATCTATATTTTCCCCTTGCATTAGCAAGAAAAAATTTAAAACTTTCAGAACTGTCCCCATGTTAAAATAAAGCGGTGTCTCAAAAATTCCTTCTATAGATTTTTCTCTTCACAACTCACCATTGAAAGAGTTTGTGCCATTAACAAAGACTACTTTCTCAAATTCATCCAAGGATGTAATCCACCAATTCTTGGCATCTCTACCAAATCTTACTTAAAATCATTATCTCATTAAGGTATGAGTTCAGGTTCTCACTAGGAACAAATCCCAACCCACCTAAGAACAAGAGGTGGAAGATCAATTAAAACTACATCCCATTGATGTCTTCCATAAGATGTTTGCAAACATGTAGCCCCAATCTCATTTTTGTAAAATACAAGATTATAATCATAACCTACATAAGTGTACACTCATCTACAGACCTCCATTGCTACCTAGACCCTCCTTTCAAGGTAGGTCCTCTCTCAAGCCCAATGATTACACCCCAATGATAGAGCTAGATAAATAATATAGAATTTTCGAGGGTGCAAAGACAATAAATGAGCATCCCTGGAGATTGATCAATGTATTACAAGACTATGTTGTTAATAACTAACAAAAATCAATCATGTACATAATCACTTCATTGGCACGAATACCACATGATCATATAGAGTCTCACAAAGTAGAGAAATATAGAAGAAAGAATAATTAAAAATTAGAGGCAAATCACTCTCGATTGTGTTCTCATAAGCCTTTGCAAGTTATATGATAGTAAAGAAAGCATGCCATGAAAATTGATTGTTGAATCTCTCAACTACCACCAATGTAATGAAGTTTTCATCATGGAATCTTGTAAGAAATCTATGTGGGAACTAAGACAAGGAACATATTCTAAACGTTGAATGTGAAATTGGTTAGGATGTGTGAACCATGTCTAGATATGAAGCATAGTAGGAAACACATCACCCTAGTGAGATGAAGTAATGATGATATAGTTGATATTTGGAAGAAATTACATCAAAACATCATTTTTTGAGTGTACAAGATCTTTCTTATGACCACCAAATTTGAGGAATTTTAATTTATGGAAAGGGAATTTGGAGCAGAGAACTATAATTAGGGCACATGGATTTTGTGAGGAAACCTAATTAATATAACCTAGCATAGTTTTTTTGTTTCCATAACAAAATTTTATCAACTTTATTTTCATTTCAAAAACTGCTAGACAACTTGCAATATTGGCAAAAAATTACCAATTTTATTGAAATCAATGATGATAAAGTATTCTTGGAGAAAATTTGACACATCTCTTTAGTGAGGATGTAAATATTGTTAAACCTAGAATAGTTGGCTTTCTCTAGAAGAATTTTTTATGGGAATTAAGTGCATTTTACAAATCTAGGCAGGAAAGTTTTGAAGTGCCAGAAAAAGGCCTAAAATGCCATTTGGGCCAGCTTGTTTCTCTCATCTAAAGGTGATGTTGGAGTTCTAGATTTCAATATGTCATTATTCATATAAAGGAATACAAGTTTACACCTTTATTTATATATTTCACATTAATATAAAACCATCTATGTGCATTTTAAAAGGATGACTTAGCTCATATGTGTGCTCTATTTTAGGGAAGATTTGAATTACATAGAAGATAGTGACAATTTTTGGAACATGGTAATGTTGAGCTTGGTAAGTGATATTTAATTAGTGAATGCATGAACCCATTACATTTGGTATGAATTCAATGATATAATTAAAATTCCCTACAACCATTACATTCCATCAAACCATATTTCTATCAAGAATTTCATCAAATAATTAGCATGCACACTCAAGTGATAGGAGAAAGAAGTCAAACCATGTTTATCCTTTGTGTGTGCCCTCCTCCCATTCACCCTCCTCTATGTGTTCCCTACTCTGGTGTTCCCTCAAAACTATGTGCCCTCTTATGGTGCGCCCTCAAATCTGTGTTCCCTCTTTCGGTCGTGTGCCCTTCTCTGGTGCACCCTCCTCCCATGTGCCCTCCTTCTCTGTGTGTCCTCCTTCTCCTGTGCTCCTCTCTACCCTCCTTCTCCCATGCTCCTCTCCACTCCCGTGCTACTCTCCACTCTGCATGCAACTATGAGGCATGCGATAGTGTTATGTTTGATTTTGTTTTTTGTGTGCATTGTTATGTTGTTGTTTTTTTTTTTTTTGGTTATATTAATATTACCATATCCTCGAAGTGGAACATGGTTTCCCCTAATGGGGATAGGTATAAATGCCTTGATAATGTGCATGAGAGGACAATAAATCCCTTGGGCTCTAAATGAATCCTTCGGGGACCTACAAGGGCCATGGACAATGCCACAAACCATAAAACATGCCCTATATAAGATACCATTATCATTAGAGTGGTATGTGGATTCCATTAGAAGGTTTTATGCATTAGGGATGGGTACTAGATCCTTGACCATGGTTGGGTCAAAAGTCAAGGGAATTAGGACCTAAGTTAATATTCTTGATCTAATAGGCCATGATAAAGGCCTCAAACTACAACATAGTTCCTTTAAAGTGAAATTTTGTCATATAACTAAGATATGGGTATAATAATGAGTTTTTCATAGTAGGAATGGGTCTCAAGGACTTTACCATAACAAAGGGAGGACAATAAGGGCATTATTCCATAAATGGATTTGTAAGGCTCAATATCCATGAACATCACCTTCAAAATAATCCCTTTAGAGGAAATATTTGGCCTCCAAGTTGAATATGTGTACCATTATGAAATATTTTGCACTAGGGACATGTGCATTTAGTAATTATCCATGGTCAAGCGAGGAAAATAAGGCCCTTGGGTCATTTATGAATCCTTTAGGGATTAAGGGACATAATCAATGCCCTAACCCACATAACATGTTGTCTATAGGGAATCATGAACCTTTGAGTGAGATATGGGTTTTGTTATAATATTTTGTGTATCAAAGATGGCTATGAAGGATTTTTGTTGTAATTTTTTATAATCTCATTACTCGTATTCTATACTACAAAAAGTGAGCCTAGAAACCATAGGGAATCCCCCGTGACTTGGGTCTACCCTTTGTCTAAAGTGCAAAGGAGAGTTGGTGAGGTGACAATGGCCAACATCCTAGTTCCGAAAATATTCATCTAGGTGTTGGACTTTACATTTTGGGTGTGCGATTGTGTGGAAACATTTTTCCACCATTGTCAAGGATAAAGTTTGTTTCCTAGAAAACATCAGTAGATTAGCTACACCTTTTGGATGAGGGTGCATTATTGAAGATATATTCTCATCTCGATGACTCCATTGAGGGAATAAGTCTTTTTCTCTTTGCCTATTTGAAGACTTTTTGTTTGTAGGTGAAGAAAACAACAATTGAAGATATCAAAGATTCACCTTGGTGAATCCAGTCATCTCTATTTGGAAAGTATGAAGGTATATCTTGTAGATTTTATTTTCGGATTTGGTATTTCATGTTGAAGAGTTGTAAAGAATAATGGATCCTTGCAAATTTCATGAGTATATCATGTTCTAGATGTAGATAAAATTCAAGGGTACCCAAACCATTATTCTGGACCAAAATGGTTAGAACAACTTCCAAAGTTTAATGGTGATGCCCATTGTGTTATTCATCATGTTGTATCATTCTTGCAATATGCTTCAAAAATCAATGTAATATATGATGATCTATTAATGAATATATTTGTACATTATTTGGAAGGAGAACAAAAGTCTTGAGTAAAATATTGTAGTGGTCCTATGGAGATTTCAACTTTTGCATATTTTTTCAAAATCTTCTTCAAATGTTGGGGTCCTCACTTGAAAAAGTTTGAAGATGTTATTACAAATCTACAAGAAAATGAAGAAGCATCCCAAGCCTCCAAGCATGAAGACCAATATCTTAAAGAGAATGATGATGAAGAAGATCAAGAGCCACCTCTTAATCCCATACATGAAGATTTCAATGAAGATATTGAAGATCGAGCTAAAAGTCCTATTGAAGGCCAAATACATGAATATGAAAGGGAAGATAAAGAAGCATACATCTCCATTGAAGATAAATAGGTCATTGAAAAGCCTTGTCAGGAGTCCAACCATGAAGATTAAGAGCATGAAAAGGAATATCTTTCACCCACTTCATGAATTCATGAAAAAGAAGTTTGGGTAAGCTATGATGTTATTCAAAATTCTAAAATTAATGACACATCTATTGAGGGTTTTGAACAAAATTTATATTCGAATTTATTTTCTTATACATCTAATGAAGACTTGGGCAGCCAAGAAAATGATATACATTTTTAAAATTTGTACTATGATTTGGATAGATGCTATTGGGAATTCTTAGGAGATCCAATTTATGATGCATCTAGAAAAGGGAGTGTAGATTTTGAGTTTATTGGGCAGCATAGTATAAGAGAATCAAGTTCAAATAATCTTCATGAAAATTTAGAAATTTCTATAACATATTTCCAGTAATGTTCACATGCACATAATTCATAAAATTTCAATTTTAATGAACTATTTAGCGCATAAAATTTCTAGCCACTTTCATCTCTTGAAAATGATGAAGTTTAATGTAAAATACAAGATGGAAATAATGTTTTTCACACTGGAAATCATATGGGACAACAAGATACATATGTAGACATATCTTACAGAAATTGTCAGCCATCACATTTGGACTAGCAAGCCATTACATGAACTCATAAATTAATTTCCAGATCTGGGAATGCATTTTGTAACTTGTTTTCATACTCTTCCAAAGATAGTGTTGTAACGAAGAAGCCTAGAATTTCAGATCTTGAGGATAGTGAACATAATGCTCCTATTTTTGATGATGTACTTTCTCATCAAGATGAATATTCCATCCCTATCCAACTTTTGATAAATAATGTTGTAAAGGGTGCATGCCATCTTGGGTATGATTTTGATGGTCTTCATGATTTTTTTCAAGTGTTCAACTAAGCATCCATGAAGATTCCAACTTTTTTGTACATGATGATGAATGTCTTCCTATTTTGGTTCATAGCCAAATATAAGGGAAGGACTATTTATGTAAACAAACAACTTGGGTAGCTCCATTGGTTGTATGATTACACTTAGCTCTTGCATTTTTCTCATGTAGAGTAGGAGTAGGAGGAGGCTAATTACCCTACCCTCTTGTCGCTTCCCACCTCTTGTACATCCTATGGGGTGATGTGTGTCCTTAGAAATTTTTTTCATATAGGAAATGCAAAGTTGTGTTCATAATGCAAAGAGTTCTTTTCCATCTCCATTCAAGTCTCATCAACACCATTAGAATGTGTTTTTTCAACAATTTTTTCCATCTTTGCTTAGGTCCAATCATTTCCATTTGTTTTTTTTTCTCTATTGTATTTTCCATCTCTGTTAAGGCCACATCATCAATATTGATGACTAGCTCATCATCAATGTCATGTTCAACATGGAGGGTGATAGATATACACGATGACAATATCATAAAATAATAACTAGTACTACCAATAGGGATAATCAGATTCAAATTAAATAGTCAAATAGGTTCACCATACCAAAAATTATTGTATGAACATCACTGATAAAAAGGCCATCATTGTCTTCTGAATGAAAGGAATTGTAGAACTACTTTCATAAAAAATAGGTGGCATAACAAACTAACAACATCTACTTGACAAGATAAATGAAATAATGCTAACAAGAGAAAAAACGTTAACATAATACACAAGGAACAAATGTAATGATGCTAGATGAACATGATGAAATTCATAATGTCAACATGACATGAACATTGACAATATGAAATAGGGCTCCTAGAAATGCATACCAATAACACAAATCCAACAACATACAGGAAGCAGAGAAAATAACACAATTCAGGGGAAAACTTACCACATCATTTGCTCTTCACTCAAGATCCTTTGTATTGGAAATGTTGCAGATTACTTCATTAAAATCATGCTCTGCATGAATAACATAAAAGTTATAATAATTACAAGGAAAACACGAATTAGTGGATGTTTTTGTGGAACCACTTCTCCCTTCTCCATTTTTAGTGCGGGTTTCTAGCAAAGGTAGGAAACCAGAGGTTTTCGCAGAATTGTTTTTATCGATACACCTAAACTATTATGTTGCACTAGGTTTCTAGCAAAGGCATGCAACTAGATGTTTTGGGAGAATTTTTTTTTATTGATGCACCTAAATTATTATTTTTTACAAGTGCCTTTTAATATCTAAAGCATTGGTGATCCATGGCTACAAGTGCATTGGAGCAACAACATGTCAAGAATACATCATTTCTAAACATTGGTCAAGACACATTGATGATCCACATTGGTCTAGGTGCACCAATGCTTCTATACCAATGTGCACCCAAGTGTAAAAAAACACAAAATACAGTAGTGCTCCACTTTGGTTCCAAAAAAATTGTGCTCCATGACCCATGTGCACTAGAGTGCTAATAGCCCAAAAAGACATGAGTGCTTCGCTTCTATATTGGTATATTGTTTCTTCTATTTGGTATGGGTGAACCAATGCTCCTATACGATGTAGATGCATCGATGCTCTTCTTTAGGTATGGGTGCACTAGTGCTCCTAATACACCAAATCACTGAACAATAATGTCCCTAATTCTTGAGACTAAGAAATAAAGAAATTATATTGATGTCCACAATATACCAGCAGCACCAATAAAAGCTACATAAAATTAAGTAATAACTACAACTTATAGTTTCATTCTTTTCATCGATTTGGTCACATGTAATTAATCTATCCTAAAATGAAACCCTGATTATTACTCAAATACTAGTCTTTGCTAAATACAATTTCAATTCCCAATGATCATATTTCCCCCTTCCCACCTATAAATAGGAATATAGAACACTGGAATTTCTATGGACCACCCCCCCTCCCAATTCTTCCTTACTACCATCTTAATATGTCAGTGCAATATTTTCCACGAAACAAACAATGGGACATTTTTCTTCCTACGCAAATCCAATAAGGTTATTACCCTCCTATGAAGAAATGCCTTCATATGCCTCTTTGTTCTGGATTTCACATTGTAAAAAAGGGATGCTTACTTCATTACATAATTTTTAAGAAATTTGTTATCAAAGGTTGACATATCCACAAACTATGCTAACTGGATGCATAGAATGAAAACGTCTTGTGTGTTATTGCCATCTTCACCTCTAGATTAGAGATAGGTTCTAAAATTTATTTTGGGACTCTAAAGTGGATTGGCAGTCACTAAGATCTCTTCTTAAACATAAAACACCATGTCCATGACACAATGAAAATAATGGTAATTCTCTTTGTCATCTGAGACACAATAAAACATGTCACAAGACTTTCAAAGTTGCATATATCATGTCACAAGATTTTGGAAGTTGCATCATTAAGAGAAGCTGAAATTATCATTAAGTGTATAAAAAAGTTACATTCATAGATATATACAAGCCATAGAAATAGCCTTGTGTATATTATCAACTATACAATGTGCATCTAATTGTCTTATAAAATGATTACATGACATCATGAATTTATTTTAGTCTTATTTTTTTCTTTCCAGTGCTTAAGCAAATCATCAATGTCCATGTCTTCGTTTATTGGGTGCTCTTTAGTAGATGATGTTGTTTCATTCCTTTCACACCGAGTATTTATAGTTTCATACCCACGACATGGATGCTGCTGTGAGGGACCATCACTTAAAAAAATAAAAAATATTGAATTTATATGGCCAATTTGTAAATATCATTGAAGTAGTTCATTAATATTAAAAAAAAACTCTTCAATGTAATTATTTACCTGGTCCTCTAGTCAGCACCATTGGAATGGTTTCCGGCCTATTGACCTGATATTCAGGTCGAGGATGATCATCTATGACATTCTCTTCCATTAAAAAGTCAAAATTTATAAGTACAAAATTTATAAGTATATGATTAATATATAGACATTTTACTGTCGTGGGCCTCATTCACAGGAACATCTTGGGGCTGCACCTCACTGGGATGGGGATGTTGGGGATCACCATGATATTCTGGCTATGTTTCACTATCAATGATCTGTTGTTTATTACTAATGGTAGGGTTGATAGTTCTTCTCCTCTGATTAAAACAAAGTAAGACATTAAATTATGGACGATATCAAACATTTACATATTTTATAAGTAACGAAAGGTTAATGTGGACTGATTTTTATTTACCTTATCCAACAAATTGGATCTTGGGGTCTGCCCCATGTTTTTCATTCAATCAACCATGGCTTTATAACCTTACTTGTAACCAAGTTGGAGGTCTTCCTCCGTGGTTTCAGTTCTGAAGTTGTCACCCTACATTGCATAAGGGTATGGTTTTTTAGTGTTTTTGGTTGCAATTACCTTAAAGTTGTAAGGTGATACAATTAATATTCTTAAGATGTTTGGGTACTTACGATTCATGACTGTAACCTCAAGTATTCGTCTGGACCTAGCTTGTGTTCGCCATGTTTTCTAGTCCTTGCTTTGGTTTCCTTCAAAGTGTCAGGCAACCTATCATCAAAATTTTCAAGTATGTTATATATAACCACACTTTTATTTAGATATAAAGAAACATAAAGCTAGTATTGAATTCAAAAAATTGTAATTTACCTTGGTGTACCAGCTATTTGTTCTCATGATTTTCTCAAAATATTCTCTTTTGCATCATCAATGATCACCTTCCAGATTCTCTCTGGAATTGAGAAAGGATGCTCATACCTAGGATTTCTTGCCAAGCTTCGTCTATAAACATCCTGGGTATATTTTAAATATTCACCGGCTGCAGATGTGACCGCTTTTGTATTGAACGTGTCTACACCAAAGAGGCCTTCAAGATAATCCATAAGTTCCTTTTTGAGGTTGAAATTCTGGAAATTCCACCTCATGCGTAAGGTTGCCCCAAAAATAGACAAGGCCTTGCTCTCTATGTGCCTATAAAAAAGGTTGTTTCCTACACAAAAAGATATGATCATTAATTTAAAATTAATAATCTAGACGATTTATGTACGAGGACAACATTAAATGATTAAAATATGAATTAAAACTACCTGGGAGTCTTGATTGTTTTAATGTAATTCCATTATCGTCGACCAAAAATGTGCACAGAAGGGTCCCCATGCTTGTCACATGTCTAGCTCCAGGAAATGCATCCATATCAACCACATCACTATGATCCTCATCTCTTCCACCCTCTCTAGACTCTGATCGAGGTGTGGATGCATGTCGGTGCGTGTCATGGCTCCTATCTAAATGAGGTGTGGAAGATGGAGAAGTAAATAGTGCTTTGGCAGCTGTATGACCGCCCCCATCAGGACTCTGTAGCATCTCTGTAGCACTACTACTACCAACCCCAGGCTGAACAGGCTCCAAATATTCCTTTATAAGAAAGAAAATGTTTTTTTGTGAGATAATGTAAAAGTTAAATAAAAAAGTATCATAATTGAACATATGAGTGCATTAAACAAAAAAAAATTTAAATTATGGTTATTACCTTATATGTGTTAAGTTGTGACATAAGGAGCTTGATCCTCTCTTTGACATCTGGAGTTTTTTCTCGACAATCTAACAAGATAAATAGTTCCTTGTTAGCTTTAACTTTTTAGTTTTTTATTGAGACCATCGAATCAATGCAAGAATAAAACCCCTCCTCATCAGTGGAATCATGATCCACATGGCCTACTGACTACATATAATTTCAGCAAAAACAATGTTATTTCAATAAAATTATATAAGCAAATAATAAAAACAACATAAAATGAAAGTGGAAATTGATAATCATTTACATGTTATGTAGCTATCCCTTTTCCACGATCATCCTTCCACATTATAATATAATTAGAAACTCCAAATATTTAAAAAATTGTTAATGATAACAAAAAAACAATGTTAACGATAATATTTACAACAATGTTAAAGATAATAAAAAAAATATAATGCAATAAGTAGAGGTTTATTAAAGAGGTGTTGCATAAGAACCTGCACACTATTAGTCAATGTGTCTATTCAATTCAAATGGTAATCCACTAATAACTCTTCCCCGAGAGCTATCTTTTTTATTGCGCACAGGACTACTTGATTCTCTTCACGTCCCTCAAATATGCAATTTGGTTGTTTGTTTGTTGTCCTGGGTTGTGTGTTGTTTATAAACCCTGTGATATTGTTGGAAGATTTAGGCCTTCCATCAATATAGATAGTCACTCCCTTATTTTTATCCTTGTTTATTAGTTGTATATAATTTGCAGTCAGTGCATATCTCCACATAATTCGCATGTACCGGACCAGCCGCATCCAATCGTTATAATTGTAACATGGTCCAGCATAGTCCATCAATTCAGTTACTATATTGTATTTTACAATTATTCCATCCATGGAAAATATCCCCAAGCCATGCAGGGAGGATGGTGCAATGCGATATGCCCTATTGTTGACAACGAAGTCAACATCTATAGGAGGTAGTTCCTTAGGTACCCATTGTTTCACCAGATGCTTATATCTGAGTGGAACATCTATGTCTCCTATACTCTTATCATCATAAGAGCATGATCCTCCTTCGGTAAGAAAAAAATTCATGTGTCTACAAAATTTTATTCTGACTTTTTCACCTCTAGTCCTTGTTTTCGTATTATATCTACTAGATTTAGTCGCATTTCCAGCCTCTATTTGTCATAAGCTTTACTCACTCGATGAAGAAATGTTTGATAGGTACTTTTTCAGTTGTACCTTCAGTCGCATGTGCATGTGTTGTTAGTTAGTAGTCCATCATCATATTCACAGTTATAAATAAAAAATTTATATCAGAGCCATAGGAATTAAGAAGATTTGTCATTTCAAATATTTCCAATGCAAGAACTTTCTTAGAAACATGATACCTAGACTTAAGCCTAATGCATAATATTTTAGGTTTGGATTCCTTGGTGGGCCTAGGGTTCCATGGCTTAAGTTCGTTAGACACTTGACACTTGCTAGAAACATATTGCATCATATTTTTTCCTCCATGAGGAATACAACCGCATCCACTCTCATGTTTCTCCATGGTAGGATGCATCAAGTCCACAAAGGTATGACTAGTATATGATAGTTGGATATGATGTGGACCAATGATTAAATGACCAATGAGATCTGTCTCGGGAATCCTTAAACATGGTTGGCTCATTAAACAAAAGGTCCAATTAAATTTCACCACATGGAAATGCAACATCAACATGAATGAACTTGGAAGTACTAGTGGTGGCTCTAGAGTGTGCCACATGGGACCACTACACATTTTAAAAGCTATGTTAGAAGACACCCTTATCAAAAAAATTCCAAGCATTTTGGAGAATTGGACTCAAACAAGATTTCACTAGGCTCTAATAATACTTCAGATCCATAGGAATTGAGCAGAATTGTCATTTCAAATATCTCCAATGCAAGAACTTTCTTAGAAACATGGTACCTAGACTCAAGCCTAATGCATAATATTTTAGTTTTGGATGCCTTGGTGGGTCTGGGGTTCCATGGATTAAGTTCTTTAGACACTTGACTCTTGCTAGAAGCATATTGCATTAGATTTTTGCCTGCATGAGGAATACAACCAGATCCACTCTAATGTTTCTACATGGTACGAGTCTATGATAGTTGGATATGATGTGGACTAATGATTAAATTTCTAGCAAGATCTATCTCAGGAATCCTTATAGGATCCATGTATTGTGTTTTAACACCTCCCATATAAGAAGAGCCATGTCTTGTGTACTAACACCTCTCATATAAGAAGAGCTATGCATAATATTTTAGGTTTGGATGCCTTGGTGGGTCTGGGGTTCCATGGCTTAAGTTTGTTAGACACTTGACACTTGCTAGAAGCATATTGCATCAGATGTTTTCCTACATGAGGAATACAATGACATCCACTCTCATTTTTCTCCATGGTAGGGAGCTAAAAACTGTTGTTGATCCATTAGGTTTTTGTGCCTTCAGGAGCAATTGGCCAAGAGTCCCCGAAATGGTTTGGGATGCGAATTTCATGGAGGAAAGTTCAAAAATCTTTTAGAATCAGTGATTGATTCTAGGCTTGTAGTTGATGGGAGTGTTGTAGAGTATAGGGACAAGATTGTTGGTTTCTCTCATGGATTTGACCTTGTTGTTACTCTTGCTTTAGGATTCTCTCAAAAATAGAGAGGCGACCTTGTTGAGGTTGTTGATTTAGTTCCCAGATGTTTTGAGATGCATGAGAGAGATTCCCATAATCATAGCTTGAATAAAACCCCACTTGGGTTTTTTCTTATACCATAATCTTGGTATTTCAGGATAGGCAGAATTTGTGCAGTTGTCTACATTTGTGATTTTGATAGATCTAATCCACTTGTATTGTCTTGTAGTAGATGTCATTATTTTTACATGACGTCCTG
>JZKD02S1627254.1:42454-65131 GCA_000966675.3 Picea glauca | reverse complement strand
ATAACATTACTAATATAAATTACAACTAATGGCCTAAATCTGACATAAATAAAATAACATTACTAATCTAATATGCCCCAATTAAGTGGTAATGAGCCAATATTAGGGCTTAACAAAATAGGCCGGTCAGAAACTTTCAAAGCCATATAGCTTCGCAGTTGTGTTGGCAGCCAATTCAATTTTTTCTATTGTCCTATAAGCTGCCTACAACTATGTATTCTGAACTTCAAATTGTCATCGCATTTTTCAAATAGACGATATTTTCATTTCTTGCGACGCTTGCAAATTTATCTCCATTAAGTTTTCATGACTATAAGCATGAAAACTTCTCCTTTCGAGGTGACATTTTGATTACTATCTGAATTTTAGTCATCTTTTTATCGATATTTTCTATGGCACTTACCTTTGGTTTATCGTTATGTGGCTGAAAGGATTTTCAAACTATGCCTATTTGGACATTCTTATATTGATTACATAACTTGATTTTATTAAACTTGTGAGGCATTGAGCATATAGATTTATATTTTTTTGTGACTTGCCTAACCATTGAATTGCATAGGGGTCATGATTTATTCTTGTGTTTATATATGATGTGATCCTTATTGTTTATATTTTATGTCTCTTGGCTTGTCAATTTTACGAGTATTGATTGGCACAATGGTTTAAAAATTTTGATTTATACAATAGCGCATGGTTAACATTTGGGGTTGGTTTCATGTTGAATTACAATGGTTTGAAAAACTATAGTTGATTTGGCGCGTTGGTATATCACTCACCATTTGATTGGTCAAACGATATGGTTTTTGAGCTATGCTATGATTGATTGAACAGATGTGGAATTTTCCGGTTGTACTTTACCATAACTATTATGCATGGTGGTGAATAACTCCACCACCCTCGCATGCGCACAATTAACGCTTTCCCCCTTTGATCATTCAGTGTTGTTAGACTGAATAACTCTGCTCCTATGCGTTGGTGAACTCGAACCAAACCCTTACCATGTGCTCGATTCATGGCACCAGTTGTCCGAGCTGAATTCAATGGGAGCCAAACTCTATTGATGTTTGACAGTGCCCGCAGTGACCTCGAAGAAAAGGGGTGGCTTCCATTTATATAAAGATTCAAGGGTTTTAACCTCTACGTAGCTCAACAATTTTCCATGACCTTTGATGGTTGTCGAGCCAAGGTCGGCGATATTCAATTGGAAATTGATGAACAGTTTCTCAGTTTCGCTATGGGTTTGCCTACCACTGGACAACGATGGTCCAAGAATTGAAAAGTAGAGGAGGTACCATGGACACTTCTCTTCCAGTCATGTAAAATCAGCTCCTTTGATAAAGGTATGCCCGTGACCATGCTTAAACAATGTTGGCACGATTTATTGATGATAATCAAATAGTTTATCACCTGCGAGGGTCGATACGGGTTTGTGTTCTTACACCACCTTTGCTTTCTTATGGTTTTTATGGGTTATCAACTAAATATGCCTTATTATTTGCATAGAAGCCTATTTAAAATGTCAAAGAAGTACAAAATAAACTAGGCTGATAGTAGCCTTTTTCATTATGGGCTGGTGAAACTTATTGTTGTCTATCATTTGACTTTGCACAAAGATTGTTGGAGCAATTTCGTGGCTCGCAATGGTTTTGAGGATTCAAACCTTACACAGGTTGACAAACCAGTCGTGAGCGAGGTCAAGGTTGTACCTCCTATACCCTACAATATCCTTTTACCTAAACCCTCGGATGACCTTCCTACCGACCTACCCCACACTGTGACTAAGGGTGCTGAGACTGTTGAACCTGTGGGCAAAAATCCCAAGGCAAACCTCACCACAAACACTAAAGGGAAAAAGAATGCCTGTTTGATTTCATGGATGGAAAGAAATAAGTCGAAACCCCCTGTTGAACCAAACCCTATCGTGTTGAGTGAGGACTCTGATTTGGAAGTGGAGCATTTCTTGGATAGCGAATACCCCTATTCGAATGTTTTGTGTGCCAAACCCTCGTATGACTTTGTGTCAAACCTACCCCCTTGCCTACAGAACGACCCTAACTACCCAGGCATTAAACTGCCTTGTGAAGCCCCCAGTCATTTATCCAAACCCTCTCCTGCTCTGTCTAAACCTACAGTGCCACCCTGTGATCAATGCAGTTCGTGGTTAGAACGATATTATCTGGATGTTCTGATTCTCCAGTCAAGAATTAAATCTTTGGAAGACCAGGTTACACTGCTTACCAGTCAAAAGGCCAAGCTACAAGCCACTGATAAGAAACAAAAGACGACAGGCTCCATCTTGTTTAAAAATGTGGAATCAGCCACAGCTGTTGTGAATTCTAAGTTGGCATAATTGAGAAGCCTCATCATCACACATGTATATTTTGATATCACTTGTTTATGTAATGATTCGAATTCAGTTTTAAATAGTTCTGTTTACAACATTGATTGGTTCTGTTATATTGTATGCATTCTATACATAGCTTTTCTTTGACTAAATGAAAGTCATTTTCCCAGTTTAGCTTTTCTTAGATTTTCATTGATTTGAGTGTGGATTTGATTTGTTTGATTGAGTTAAAATGGATGCTCTATTGTCTATTGAAGTCGTTTGCATCTATTTTAGATAGGAGTTGTTTCTCATATTCAATTTTGAATGCAATCATATTCTGATTCGATTTCATTATAATGCATACGCTATAATTGGTAACCATTTCGACGAGGTTAATTGTTATGGTTTGTTGTGCCATTATGATTTTCAAAGAACAGGATTTCAACTCGGATTGTTTCCAATGTGACTCTATTTCTTCGGAAACAATGCTTTTTATTTTAAGCCTGTACAAATGCACTCAAATCATAGAATAGATTTAATTCATAATGAGTATGCTAAAACCCAGCCAGTTAATTCTCCTTGGTTTACTGTTAGCTCGACCATGTTATCAGTTGGATTCATATTTGCAATGGATACTCTGTTTGAATTTGATTTGCAAAATGAGATTGGTTATATCCGGATTCACGATTTGTTTCTATGTTAAACTCAGTCATGATTCATTTGAAATCGATGATTTAGTTCAAAACCAATCGAGTTTAATTGCCCATTTTACAATAACCAATTATCTCTTATGTCAATTCTAATCAAAGCCAAATTAATCTGGTTACGATTTTGTATGATTTGATTCTCATCCCTGTTCGAATTGGTCTACCTGTCGCATGCATCATTTAATGTCATGACAGTTATAACAATTTTAAAAAATGATTCTGTGTTGATCGGATCGTATCTCCTGTTGTTGGAAAAACACAACGTTTGCTTGTCATATGTTTGATTGCGTTACTTTTCGAATTGGATATGAAGCGATTTTTAAAACTGTTTGGTTCTGTCTACCCGATTACAATTGAAACAAAGTATGACTATTTCTCTATTCGGTTATTGAAATTTGATTCTATTGGATTGAAAATGATATAACATTCTCAAATGAAATGATTTTTTATTGGTTTTTAATTCAATTTGATTTTATTAAAAAAAGATTTGATTCAATTTCTATTATGATCCTGTGTGTTATTTTAGACTAGCTACAGAATCAGATGATTCTGTAGCTAAGTCTGTAGAATTAGATTTTTATTGATTTGCTAATAAAATATCTTTCTAACTTGTTATTTTTGGTCCATTGCAGATGAATTCGAAATTGCATTGGATTTGATGAGAAGTTAGGGGATATTTGAAATATTTTGGTTTCATTTTAGTTATTAGTATAGTTGATTTTGGGAATATCTTCCCAGATTATGTAAACAGTTTGATATTATCCACAGGGAGGTTTTACCCTGTGGATAAACTTATAAATACTTATTATTTTTGTAATAATGATCATCCTCATTCGTGGGAGAACAAGGATATGGAATTTTAATACAGGCTGAGACAAATTTGATATTCTGCTACAGCTTTAGCTTCTCATAATATTAATATTTTGTTTTATGTTTATGTGTATCTATTTGCATCTGGTTAATGACTACTTTAGCTATCTTAGTATTTTGCAAATGATATAATTCAATCAATATAATCCATATCTTATTTCTTCCAAGTGTTTAAAAAACATAGCAGTTACTTGATTCAGTTTGTGAATGACAGATTTCTCTTCTTCATAAGTTGAATTATTAAGTATAAGTTTTTGCATAACAGGTTTCCCTTATTGCAGAGATTTATAAATCATATAATTGTTATGATTTTTTATGTCTTGTTTGTCCTGTAAACAAACTCAAAGAGAATTGCAGCTAATCGTTTATGAGAAGCTTTTGGATCAATCCGGTGTGAGTTTCCTTCCTCCAACCAGCTTCGAAGTCATCATACACAGGACAAATCTGGAGCATTTCCAGGTCAATTTGTCATTTCTTTGTTTAGTGTATTTGTTAGTATTTAGTTATATATATATATATATATATGTGTGTGTGTGTGTGTGTGTGTGTGTGTGTGTGTGTGTGTGTGTGTGTGTTTAGTATATTAGATTGTTTAATTTCAGTAAGTTTTATGTCTTATTTATAAAATTATAAAACTAAAAAAGAAATACCTTTCACTGTCTTAGGGCAGAAATCAAATGAGTTTTCCAGGTTTTATTTAAACCTGCAAGTTGTGAATATTGTATATTTTGTAGATAAGTTATATTTCAAATAGTAGTTTGTATATAGAATAGTTAGAATAGTTTTTTATTTAGTTTTAGTTTGTTTAATAGTTAGTTTCAATTATATTAGTTAGTATTAGTTTGTTTTATTTATTGTTAGTCAGTATAGTTTGTTTTATTTAGTTTTATGTTAGTTTAGTTTGTTTTATTTGTTTTAGTTAGATTAGTTAGTTTAGATTAGTTTTCTCTTTGGTTTTATTAGGACCTTAGAACGTCTAACGAAGTCGTTAAACCCGTCAGGGTGGTTCATTCCAAACGGATTGGGTTATTAGACAACCCCAGACCGGTTCCACTCTCTCAGTTGACGGACGGTCAATTTCGCCCGTCAACAAATGGTTCTAGAAGGAGGGCCTGAACTTAATTAATGGCACGAAGTGGTCGCAAGACTCCTCCCCCCCTAATCGCTCACCTATAGTGACTAGAATCCATTCACATGATAATATTTCCCTTCAAACAACAACTACTTCAACCGAAGATCCGCAAATCACAGTTGAGCCAGCAACCCCTAATCCTACAGGTGGTGACATACAAGAGATTATCCGACAGTCTCGTATTAAAACACATAGTGCCTTAGCTCATCTTAGGCAACCAAACCGTCCATGGGGTCAACCTTTAGACTTCTCTGATATCAGAGAACAATTAGGTGACACTAACCTCACTATTAATCCTACAAATCCAAACTTAAATCTTGCTGCAGGAGGATCTGGGATACCTTCTTCACCACCTCCCTCATCTCCTTCTTCTTCTGGAGGAGATTCCTCTTCTGACGAAGGCAACTCACCTTCTCGTCCTTCCACACCCACTACCCCGATGGAAAATCAAAACAACCCTGCTAGACCCTAGTTGGACCAAGATGTTGTAGCTGTACCTAGAGCCCAGCACCCTTTACCTAAGCACCCAGAGAAATGGCTTCCCAAGTTCGATCCCGATTCAAAACAGATAGCTGAAGATCATATCAAAAAATTTATGTTAGCCATTAGACTCCGTAATGTTGAACACGAAGACATTGTCTGTAGGTTGTTCCCTTACACTTTCGAGGGTAACACATCCACTTGGTACTTTTCCCAACAACCCCATACCATAGTGTCTTGGGAAAAGTTTGAGTCATGCTTTTTGGAAAAATTCAAAGATGGTAAACCTCTGGAAGTCTTAGTAATGGATCTTTCAAGCTTAAAAATGAACCCAAAAGAAAAAGTTAAAGATTTTAATCAAAGATTCTTAATGCTTAAAAATCGAATCCCTGGAGATTCCATGCCTGTTGAGAGTCTTGTTATAGCATACTACACTAAAGAATTACATCAAAGCATAGCTATTTGGGTTAAACGATCCAAAAAGGCCACGTTGTTAGAAGCCTTCGAGGAGGCTAATCAGATTGAAAAAGACATACTTAGCCTTAAGGAATCCTCTAGCAATGAAACTGAGATCGTTTCTTCTTCCAAAAAGAAGATTGAAATCCTCCCCAGACCCACACAAAGTAAAACACAACCTGAAAACTATGATTTGGAAAATTTAACTAAAGTTGTCCAAAAACTATCTAATCAAGTTATAGACTTAAAAAGGTCAACTGAAGAAGCCTCCTCGAGTAAAGGACCCTACAAACCTTTTTTCTGAAATCCTTTTCCTACCAATAGACCTAATCCAAACCCCGAAGGCTTGAACCTAGAAAGTTTCCAATGTTCTCTTGAAACAATTCTAGAAGCCCAAGATAACTTGATACCTCCTGAGATCCCTCAGGAGGAGGTCGAAGAAGAAATAGTGCAAGAAGATGAGTCTTCTGTGAACATTTTTGGACACTTCTCGGACAACATATTTCAAGATAACTTCGAGACTGTTCACCCTTATAACACTAGGAGCAAGACAACAAACAAACTTCCTGCCGAGAACACTACAACTTCACCTCAAAAGCCATCTAAATTAGTAGAAACTAAGCAGAGTAATGTCAGCCCTAAATTAGATTATGATGTTGTTGAAGATCTTAAAAAATTAAGGGCTAACATTTCTATTTATGAGTTGTTGAAGTTTCCATTTTTGTTACAGAAAATGTTGCAAAATATTTCAGAAAACAACAAGAATGGTAATTCAAATGGTAATAAGGTTGTGCAAAGCAAAGTTCCGCAGAAGACTTCCACTAAAAATAATCCTGATCCTCAAGATAATGGAAGCCTTCCTGTAGTTCCTGTAAATAATGTAAATAATGTAAATAATGTAGATAAAGTAGCATTAGAAATTGCGAGTAAAAAGCCACAAACTACTACTCTTAGTAATCGCAAGAATGTACCTCCTTTTCTTTTAACTTTCGAAATTTTCAACAAAAATGTGCATAATTGTATGGTTGACTCGGGAGCATCATATAATGTGATGCCCTGGTCTATTTGCCAAAAGATTAACGCTGAAGTAGAACCATCTTCTTTAAAAATCATACAACTTGATCGGACCGATGTTAAAGTTATAGGCGAACTAAAAAATGTACTGATTAGATTATCGTCTAACCCAAAGGTTCATCAGGTTATTGATATAATTGTGGTGGATATTCCAGAAGTGTATGGTCTATTTTTGAGCAAGGACTGGTCGGAGCAACTACATGGTCACTTCGCAATAGACTGGTCTCACTTATGGCTTCCAGAGAACGGTAAGCCCAACAAGATCAAGGTGAATTGTGAGCGTTACCTTAAGTTCACGGTTACAGATTTGAACGATCCTAATGAACCATATACACCTCTGGCTGATTCACCTGAAGTCCAAGGGATGGACACCTTCTTCGTAAATTTCATGGCCGAGGTTTCACCTATCAACAATCCAAAACAACAGTCTGAGATCGTAGCATACATGCAACCAACAGCTTCTATGCAACATTCCCATGTGCTTGGTGGAAACCAAATTTGGTATCTATATTTTGATGGTTCCAAGTCTAAAGAAGGAGCTGGTGCAGGCTGCATCATTATCGATCCGGCAGGTAATAAAACATTAATGTCTTGTAGATTAGAATTTGAATGTACTAACAATACTATAGAATATGAGGCTTTACTACAAGGTCTCAGAAAATCTCTGGATATGAACATTCAAAACCTGGTTGTATTTGGTGAATCTGAAATAATGGTTAGGCAGGTAAGAGACTCCATACACTGTCTTTCCCCGCATCTCAAAAGTTATCAGTCTAAGGTATGGAATCTTATGAACAAATTTGTTGCTTTCAATATAAATTCCATTCCTAGACTAAATAATGTTGAAGCAGATCTACTAGCTAATGTAGCCTCTAAAATTCTTCCTACAGAAGGCTTGTCCCCAAACGCATTCTCTATTGAGCTATTGTTTCGACCATCTATTCCTGACAATATCACAAACTGGAGAGTATTTGACGACGATCAGCAAATCATTAACTTTCTGCACATGGAAGAAACCTTCCAAGGCACAGTGATAGATGAACGCACACATGACGACAATTTGCACGATTTTACGGTAATACCTGATCCAAAATCTCCTAAAGTGCTATCAGACATGGTAAATTCCATACCCAAATCCATAGTTAGATTAGAAAATTTTTATGATTTTGAAGATAAATTTAAAAAGACGGTCAATTGTAAAACCAATAGTTCCTCATTGTCTTATGAAAAAGTTAATTTAGGAACTACTGAAAATCCTCAGTGTATCAATCTAGGCTTGGGATGTTCTAGACAAGAAAAAGTTGCTTTTGTTAAACTGTTTAGAGAATTTAAAGATGTCTTTTCATGGATGTATGATGATCTTAATACTTTCGATCCTAATATCATACAGCATGTCATCCCGATGAAGCCCCAAACCTTACCCTTTCAACAGAAACTGAGGAAGATGCACCCTAAACTAGAACCGACCATTCAAAAAGAATTGAATAAACTCTTAAGTGCTAAAATAATTTTTCCTGTTAGACACACTCAATGGGTGTCCAACCTTGTCCCAGTTCGGAAGAAAAACGGGGAAATTCGACTTTCCGTCGATTTTCGAAACCTCAATAGAGCGTATGACAAAGACAATTATCCTGTTCCACCCATGGAACAGATCCTGCAATAGGTATATGGTTTCAAGAGGCTATGTTTATTGGATGGTTTCTCTGGATACAACCAAGTCCTGATGTCTCCGCCAGACCAACTCAAAACTACCCTCTGTACCCCGTGGGGCACTTATTCTTATCGCAAAATGCCCTTTGGATTGATTAATGCTGGTGCTACCTTTTAGAGAGCGATGGACATTGCTTTTAGAGGCTTAATCAATCACTCTGTCATAGTTTACTTAGATGATGTGATCGCTTATTCTAAAAATAAAGACGATCATCTAGCTCACTTACGAGCAGTTCTACTACGATGTCGTAAATATGACATCTCCTTGAACCCCAAAAAATCCATCTTTGCAGTAGAATAGGGTAAATTACTAGGATTCATTGTGTCTAGTGATGGGATGATTATTGACCCTGAGAGGACTCAAGTCATCACTCAACTTCCCCCTCCTACATCCAAGAAATCCATGCAGTCTTTCCTAGGCCAAATTAATTTCGTGAGAAGATTTGTCCCCAGCTTCTCTGAAATGGTCAGGCCTCTACAGAACTTGATCAAGAAAGACACCCCATATCACTGGGGACCCACAGAAAACCAATCTTTTAATTCCATAAAGAAGGCCATAATATACGCTCTGTCTCTCATGAGCCCTGACTTCTCTCAAGATTTTACACTCTATACTTGTGCCTCTGACCATTCCCATGCCACAGTCCTAACTCAGAAGAATTCCGAGAACAACGAAGTACCCATCGCCTTTATGAGATCTTCTTTCAAAGGTGTTGAACTTAACTACCCAGCGGTTGATCGGCAAGCCTACACTATTTTCAAAGAAATTAAGCATTTCAGGTCCTATCTTTTGAAGTCAAGGATGAAAGTCATTGTCCCCTATCTTGCCGTAAGGAATTTGTTAGTACAGATGGAGTTAGGAGAGAAGAGAGCTAAATGGGTCACCTCCTTGCAGGAGTATGACTTAGAGATCACCCCATCAAAGCTCGTGAGAGGCCAGGGGTTGTTTAAATTGGTTGTTGGTTCAGAAACAGGACAGCAAGATGATAGTGATACGTCAAACCTAGAAAAACGCGATCAAAGTTTGATTTGTTGTACACAAAACCTCATAAGTCCTTGGTACGACGATATTAAATTATGTCTTGAACATGGATCAACACCCCATCACCTTAACCCCGCCAAAAGAAGAGCGTTGAGACTAAATTCTACCTCCTTTCATCTAATTAATGGTATACTGTTTCGTCAAAATTTTGACGGCGTACTGATGCGTTGTCTTGAAAAAGACGAAGCAGAAAAAGTCTTGCTTGAGTTGCATGCAGGAGAAGTTGGTGGTCACTTCGGTGGTAACACCACTGCCCATAAGGTTTTAAGAGCTGGTTACTACTGGCCCACGCTTTTTAAGGATGCCCATACCTTGTGTCGTAAATGTATCATCTGTCAGAACGCTTTAGGGAGATTGCAAAAACCAGCCTTTCCCTTGCAACCCGTCTTAGTAGATTCTCCTTTCCAGCAATGGGGCCTTGATATCATAGGTTTTGTTAACCCTCCGTCCTCGCAATAGCACAAGTATATTGTGATAGCCACAGTTTACTTTACTCGATGGTCTGAAGCTACTGCGCTAAGAACTGTTAATACCAGTCAGGTTATCACTTTCCTAAATTCTAACATTATCACCCGTTTCGGTATCCCTCATTGTCTAGTCTTTGATAACGCTTCATACTTTTCTTCTCTTGAGATGAGCGAGTTTTCTTTGGAGAAAGGAATAAAGATGAAGTATTCTGATAGTTACTACCCCCAGGGTAATGGATTAGCAGAATCAACAAACAAAAATTTGATTAAAATTATCAAAAGAACCGTGGTTGAAAATCACAAGAATTGGCACAATGCACTGCTAAATGCACTGTGGGATGATAGGGTAACACCCAAATCCGCTATAGGTAACTCCCCCTTTTTTCTCATTTATGGCAGAGAATCCATTCTTCCACCTCACATCCTTCTTCCTCCACTTCAGTTAGCGCAAAAAGTCCAAGAAGAAGATTGTCCCCCCCTAGAAAGCTGAATTAATGCTTTAATGAAGTTGGAAGAAGTAAGAGCCCAAGCTAAGCATAAATTAAATCAACATCAACAATTGATTAAAATTTGGTTCGATTCTAATTCTGCTTCTGATAGAAATTTTGAAGTAGGCGATCTCGTCTTAAAGTGGGACAAACCACATGAAGGAAAGGGCGAGCACACCAAGTTTCAAAACTTATGGCTTGGGCCATTTTTAATTGCTGAAAAGTTGGGTCCTAGTTCCTTTCAATTATAGAATCTTGAAGGGAAGCTTGACACCTATCCGGTGAATGGCCAAGCCCTGAAGAGATACTTTGCTTGATAACTACCCTTGTATATTATGTATATATATTTTTACTTTTGTTTGCGTTTTTTGTTTGCTTTCTGTTTTCAATTTTGATTTGATTGATCAGTTTTTGTTTTGGACATACACATACCTGTACACTGAGCTATTCAGACAAAGACAATAGAAATATTTCTTCGCTGAAATAACTCCTGAAAATTTGTACAAACATCAATGGTATATCTTTGAAACTGATATCTATGTTAGAAAAATTTTGTTGTTTGAAAGAAGTTTACCGATTTCAATCTATGAGCAAAGTTTGTCATGATCATCTATTATCTTTTTACGCTATCCTTTTTCCGTAAAGGAATGACTCAAAAGATGTCTCCCTGTCATAGGAAGTTGTTTTTATAAAACATCTCTAGAACTAAATAAAGGACGGTGCTAAAAATTTTTGATGAGGTCTAAAAAATGCTAAAATATCAAGACTTTCATCGTCACCCCGCTCAGCTATATATCTACAAAAGAAAAACAAAATAAAATTATTAATAAGAGCTATGGGAAGTGCTTGTAAACCCGCTAGGATACTAAACAGGTCCACTGGCAGCGGGTAAATGCATGCATGGCGCCAAGACAACTTCGCCAGGGTACTGAACAGGCCTGCTGGCAGCGAAGCAATGTCGGGTATTTGAAAATCTGTAAAAAAATATGAGAAACCTCTTTAATGTCCTTTATTTTGATCTAGAACTTCTTGACATGATACAGATGTCAAAGTGGGTTAAATGGCAACCCTGTCAAGGCTATGGACACCTGCTGGCAGCAGTGGCCATGCTAACAGTATTGAAGATTTTATCTTTAATATCGTGACTTGCTGATCTTAAGATTGTTATCAGTTCTCATCTTTTAAAACACTGTTGGAAAAGATGGTAAATGATGATGTTTGTATGATTTTCTGGTTGTTGTTTTTGAGTTGAAATTTTCCTTGCTGTCCTAATCTGAATTTATTTCTTTTAACAAAGATAACTGCTTCTACCAGTGTGTTGCCATTGTTGGCAGCCAATTCAATTTTTTCTATTATCCTATAAGCTTCCTACACCTATGTCTTCCGAACTTCAAATTGTCGTCGCATTTTTCAAATAGACGATATTTTCATTTCTTGCGACGCTTGCAAATTTATCTCCATTAAGTTTTCACGACTATAAGCATGAAAACTTCTCCTTTCGAGGTGACATTTCGATTACTATCTGAATTGTCGTCATCTTTTTATCGATATTTTCTATGGCACTTACCTTTGGTTTATCGTTATGTGGCTGAAAGGATTTTCGAACTATGCCTATTTGGACATTCTTATATTGATTACATAACTTGATTTTATTAAACTTGTGAGGCATTGAGCATATAGATTTATATTTTTTTGTGACTTGCCTAACCATTGAATTGCATAGGGGTCATGATTTATTCTTGTGTTTATATATGATGTGATCCTTTTTGTTGATCTTTTATGGCTCTTGGCTTGTCGATTTTACGAGTATCGATTGGCACAATGGTTTAAAACTTTTGATTTATACAATAGCGCATGGTTAACATTTGGGGTTGGTTTCATGTTGAATGACAATGGTTTGAAAAACTATAGTTGATTTGGCACGTTGGTATATCACTCACCATTTGATTGGTCAAACGATATGGTTTTTGAGCTATGATATGATTGATTGAACAGATGTGGAATTTGCCGGTTGTACTTTACCATAACTATTATGCATGGTGGTGAATAACTCCACCACCCTCGCATGCACACAATTAATTCTTTCCCCCTTTGATCGTTCATTGCTGTTAGACTGAATAACTCTGCTCCTATGCATTGGTGAATTCGAACCAAACCCTTACCATGTGCTCTATTCATGGCACCAGTCGTCCGAGTTGAACCCAATGGGAGCCAAACTCTGTTGATGTTTGACAGTGCCCGCGGTGACCTCGAAGAAAATGGGTGGCTTCCATTTATACAAATATTCGAGGGTTTTAACCTCTTCGTAGCTCGACAATTTTCCATGACCTTTGATGGCTATCGAGCCAAGGTCGGTGATATTCAATTGGAAATTGATGAACAGTTTCTCAGTCTTGCTATGGGTTTGCCTGCCACTGGACAACGATGGTCCAAGAATTGCAAAGTAGAGGAGGTCCCATGAACACTATTCTTCAAGTCATGTAAAATCACCTCCTGTGATAAAGGTATGCCCGTGACCATGCTTAAACAACATTGGCATGATTTATTGATGATAATCAAACAGTTTATCACCTGCGAGGGTCGATATGGGTTTGTGTTCTTACACCACGTTCGTTTGCTTATGGTTTTTCTGGGTTATCAGCTAAATATGCCTTATTATTTGCATAGAAGCCTGTTTAAAATGTCAAAGAAGTACAAAATAAACCAGGCTGGTAGTATCCTTTTTCATTATGGGCTGGTGAAACTTATTGTTGTCTATCATTTGACTTTGCACAAAGATTGTTGGAGCAATTTCGTGGCTCGCAATGGTTTTGAGGATTCGAACCTTACACAGTTCGACAAACCAGTGGTGAGCGAGGTCAAGGTTGTACCTCCTTTACCCTACAATATCCTTTTACCTAAACCCTCGGCTGACCTTCCTACCAACCTACCCCACACTGTGACTAAGGGTGTTGAGACTGTTGAACCTGTGGGAAAAAATCCCAAGGAAAACCTCACCGCAAACGCTAAAGGGAAAAAGAATGCTTGTTTGATTTCATGGATGGCAATAAGTAAGCCAAAACCCCCTGTCAAACCAAACCCTATCGTGTTGAGTGAGGACTCTGATTCGGAAGTGGAGCATTTCTTGGCTAGCGAATACCCCTATTCGAAAGGTTTGTGTGCCAAACCCTTGTATGATTTTGTGTCAAACCTACCCCCTTGCCTACAGAATGACCCTAACTACCCAGGCATTAAGCTGCCTTGTGAATCCCCCGGTCATTTATCCAAACCCTCTCCTGCTCTGTCGAAACCTACAGTGCCACCCTGTGATCAATGTAGTTTGTGGTTAGAACGATATTATCTGGATGTTCTGATTCTCCAGTCAAGAATTCAATATTTGGAAGACCAGGTTGCACTGCTTACCAGTCAAAAGGCCAAGCTACAAGCCACTGATAAGAAACAAAAGACAACAGGCTCCATCTTGTTTAAAAATGTGGAATCAGCCACAGCTGTCGTGAATTCTAAGTTGGCATAATTGAGCAGCCTCATCATCACATAGGTATATTTTGATATCACTTGTTTATGTAATGATTCGAATTTGGTTTTAAATAGTTCTGTTTACAGCATTGATTGGTTCTGTTATATTGTATGCATTCTATACATAGCGTTGCTTTGACTAAATGAAAGTTGTTTTACCAGTTTAGATTTTCTTAGATTTTCATTGATTTGAGTGTGGATTTGATTTGTTTGATTGAGTTAAAATGGATGCTCTGCTGTCAATTGAAGTCGTTTGCATCTATTTTAGACAGGAGTTGTTTCTCATATTTGATTTTGAACGCAATCATATTCTAATTCGATTTCGTTATAATTCATACGCTATAATTGGTAACGATTTCGATGAGGTTAATTGTCATTGCTTGTTGTGCCATTATGATTTTCAAAGAACGGGATTTCAACTTAGATTGTTTCCAATGTGAATCTGTTTCTTCGGAAACAATGCTTTTTATTTTAATCCTGTACAAACGCGCTCAAATCATAGAATAGATTTAATTCATAATGAGTATGCTAAAACCCAGCCGGTTAATTCACCTTGGTTTACTATTAGCTCGACCATGTTATCAGTTGGATTCATATTTGCGATGGATACTCTGTTTGAATTTGATTTGCAAAATGAGATTGGTTATATCCCGATTCACGATTTGTTTCTATGTTAAACTCGGTCATGATTCGTTTGAAATCGATGATTTCGTTCAAAACCAATCGAGTTTAATTGCCCATTTTACAATAACCAATTATCGCTTATGTCAATTCTAATCAAAGCCAAATTAATCTGGTTACGATTTTGTATGATTTGATTCTCATCCCTGTTCGAATTGGTCTACCTGTCGCATGCATCGTTTAATGTCATGACAATTATAACAATTTTTAAAAATGATTATGTGTTGATCGGATCGTATCTCCTGTTGTTGGAAAAACACAACGTTTGCTTGTCATATGTTTGATTGCATTACTTTTCGAATTGGATATGAAGCGATTTTTAAAACTGTTTGGTTCTGTCTACCCAATTACAATTGAAACAGAGTATGACTATTTCTCTATTCGGTTATTGAAATTTGATTCTATTGGATTGCAAATGATATAACATTCTCAAATGAAATGATTTGTTATTGGTTGTTAATTCAATTTGATTTTATTAAAAAAAAATTGATTCAATTTCTATTCTGATCCTGTATGTTATTTTAGACTAGCTACAGAATCAGATGATTATGTAGCTAAGTCTGTAGAATTAGATTTTTATTGATTTGCTAATAAAATATCTTTCTAACTTGTTATTTTTGGTCCATTGCAGATGAATTCGAAATTGCATTGGATTTGATGAGAAGTTAGGGGATATTTGAAATATTTTGGTTTCATTTTAGTTCTTAGTATAGTTGATTTTGGGAATATCTTCCCAGATTATGTAAACAGTTTGATATTATCCACAGGGAGGTTTTACCCTATGGATAAACTTATAAATACTTATTATTTTTGTAATAATGATCATCCTAATTCGTGGGAGAACAAGGATATGGAATTTTAATACAGACTGAGACAAAATTTGATATTCTGCTACAACTTTAGCTTCTCATAATATCAATATTTTGTTTTATGTTTATGTGTATCTATTTGCATCTGGTTAATGACTACTTTAGCTATCTTAGTCTTTTGTAAATGATATAATTCAAT
The DNA here is from genome assembly GCA_000966675.3 of Picea glauca. Lineage (NCBI taxonomy): Eukaryota > Viridiplantae > Streptophyta > Pinopsida > Pinales > Pinaceae > Picea > Picea glauca. The sequence goes on along the minus strand of JZKD02S1627254.1, from coordinate 49,174 downwards.
CAATATAATCCATATCTGATTTCTTCCAAGTGTTTAAAAAACATAGAAGTTACTTGATTCAGTTTGTGAATGACAGATTTCTCTTCTTCATAAGTTGAATTATTAAGTATAAGTTTTTGCATAACAGGGTTCCCTTATTCCAGAGATTTATAAATCATATAATTGTTATGATTTTTGATGTCTTGTTTGTCCTGTAAACAAACTCAAAGAGCATTGCAGCTAATCGTTTACGGGAATCTTTTGGATCAATCTGGTGTGATTTTCCTTCCTCTGACCAGCTTCGAAGTCATCATACACAGGACAAATCTGGAGCGTTTCCAGGTCAGTTTGTCATTTCTTTGTTTAGTGTATTTGTTAGTATTTAGTTAGATATATATGTGTTTAGTATATTATATTGTTTAATTTCAGTAAGTTTTATGTCTTATTTATAAAATTATAAAACCAAAAAAGAAATACCTTTCGTTGTCTTAGGGAAGAAATCAAATGAGTTTTCCAGGTTTTATTTAAATCTGCAAGTTGTGAATATTGTATATTTTGTAGATAAGTTATATTTCAAATAGTAGTTTGTATATAGAATAGTTAGAATAGTTTATATTTAGTTTTAGTTAGTTTAATAGTTAGTTTTAATTATATTAGTTAGTATTAGTTTGTTTTATTTATTGTTAGTTTGTTTAGTTTGTTTTATTTAGTTTTATGTTAGTTTTGTTTATTTTATTTGTTTTAGTTAGATTAATTAGTTTAGATTAGTTTTCTCTTTGGTTTTATTAGGACCTTAGAACGGCTAACGGAGCCGTTAAACCCGTCAGGGTGGTTCATTCCAAACGGCTTGGGTTATTAGACAACCCCGGACTGGTTCCACTCTCTCAGTTGACGGACGGTCAATTTCTCCCATCAACAAGCTGGCAGAACATGCAACAATGTATTATGCTTCCGCTGTGATGAGAGCAATACTAGATTGCTTCCTACTCTGCCATGAGATCATATTTGATCCCAAACTGAAACAACATCATGAAGTTCTTTTCCTATCAAAAACACTTCCTTCCCAATCTGCATCAGTATATCCACTCAATGTGAAATCATGATCTCCATCATAGCTGAGACCATAATCTATTGTACCTTTAAGGTACCTCATCACATGTTTTGCAGCCACTAGGTGAACACGTCTGGGTTCCACCAGAAACTGACTCAAGATGTTCACGAAAAAACAAATGTCTAGCCTAGTGTTCATTAGGTACATCAATGATCCAATAATCTATCTGTACAGTGTGGCATCAATCAGCTCTAACGAAGTATCGGCCAACAACTTCAACTTCACTTCCATGGGTGTATTCATGGGATTGCATTCCAACATGTCAAATCTCTTCAAGATTTCAACCATATACTTCCCTTGGTTAAGGAATATCCTCTCAATACTCTGCCATACCTCAAGACCTAAGAAATAATTCATTAGGCCAAGGTATTTCATTTCAAATTCTGAGGCAAGTCTCTTTTTACATTCAGTGATGAGATTTTCTTCTCCAGTTAAGAATAATTCATCCACATATAGCAGTAACATTACTGACTCATTGTTCATGATCTTGAAGTAGAGGTTAGAGTTTGCTTTACTCTTGGTAAAGCCTAATATTGTCAAGAAACGGTCTATATGACCATACCAAGCTATAGGATCTTGCTTTAATCCATATAAGTGTTTCTTCAATCTGCGGACATGAGACTTCCTGTATTCAACCTCAAATCCTTGAGTTTTCTCTATATACACATCCTCTTCGATGACACCATTTAGGAATGTTGTCTTCATGTCCATCTAGTGCAGCTTCCACTTCATCTTAGCTGCAAGAGCTATGATGGTTCTGATTGAAGTGTATTTGGCCACAAGAGCGAATGTCTCTTCATAGTCAATTCCTTCCTTCTAGGAAAATCCATGAGCGACAAATATTTCTTTATACTTCTCAATACTTCCATCAACATCATGTTTTATTTTGAAGAGCCATCTGGAGGATACCACATCTTTATTCTTCAATCTGTGAACTATTTCCCATACTTCATTCTTCATTATGGATTGGTATTCTACTGTCATGGCATCTTCCCATTATTTCCTCTGAATGGCTTCTTCAAAGTAGGTAGGCTCCTCTTCTAGGAGGTCACACATCGAAGTCGTATAACTGGAGAATGGATTTGGTCTTTTCACCTGTCTCATAGTTCCTTGGGGAATACCGTACTTCTCTCCATCTTGAATAAGCTCTCTAGCCCATGATGGATTTCTCTTATGGAGGGTCATCATATAAGGAAGTTCTTGCACTTCTACTATATCATGGTCTTCTAGAAGTTCCTCATTAGGGGAAGTTACGACTTCCCTCACTAGTTCTATAGCTCTGGGAACCTCCCTCATTGCAGCATTGGAGATTATGGGTTCCTCTTCAAATACTTCTTCAAGCTGACATAGTTTAGATTTCTTGAGCACTGCATCTTCATCAAAGGTCACATCCCTGTTGATCTAAATGTGATCGTGACCTGGTATATAGATTCTGAAGGCCTTGGAGACCTCACAGTATCCCACAAATATTCCCTTCTTTCCTGAAGGGCCCAACTTGTTTCTCTTTTCTTTAGGTATATCAATAAACATTGGACAACCAAATATTTTGAGATGGCTTACCTCTAGCTTCTTTCCAGTGAACATCTCTTCTAGTGTCTTGAGCCCAAGTGCACTATGGGACAATCAGTTTTGCACATATACAGCTGCGATTGTTGCTTCTTCCCATAAACACATAGGAAGATCTTGATCATGGATCATAGTCTTCATAGGTTCCATTATGGTTATGTTCTTTCATTCAACTACACCATTTTGTTGGGGATTATAGGGAGTAGTGAGTTCCCTCTTGATCCCAACATATTTGTAGAAGTTCACAAACTCTTTTGAGGTATATTCTCCTCCATTATCTGACCTAAGTATCTTAATCTTCCTTTCATAAAGGTTCTCTATCAAGGCTTTGAATTCCTTGAACTTGTTGAACACTTCATCTTTAGATTTCAAGAAATATATCCAGGTTTTATGAGAGTAATCATCAATGAATGATACATAATATACATACCTGCTAATGGAGGATGATGGAATTGGGCCACATACATCTAAATGAATGAGTTATAGGACTCCTTTTGTCTTGTTGTCCCTCTTTGGAAATGGGTTCTTGATGGTCTTCTCTTGTGCACATCCATTTCATATGCCTTTATGGTCACCTTTGAGTTATGGTAAACCTGTGATTGCTTTGCATATGTATGGTAGTGCCTTGTAGTTGATGTGGGCTAACCTTCTATGATAAATTTCACATGAGTTTTCAATGGCATGGGTCATGGCAGCCTCTGAGTGACCCTTTAGTTTATACAAGCCATTTTCTTCTCTTCCAATCATGATTGCTTCATTTAAGGTTTCTCCTTTAGCCCACATAAGAAATTCTCCATCTATAAAGGAAAATCTGAAGCCTTTCTTTTATAAATATGAAATGGAGAGTAGGTTCTTCTTCAAGCCTGGTACATATAGTATGTCCTTCATTTTTAGTGAATTCCCTTAATTCAATTTGTGGTTTGATTCTCCCACTCCCTTGATGGGATATTGGTAATCATCTCCAAGTGTCACTTTCTGAGAAAACATATTTTCTGAGATACAAGAGATAATGTTTCTTTATCCCATCATGTTCTTGGATGCACCACTATGAATGATCCAAGTGTCCTCTCTAGGTGTCACAGATCCTGAGAGAGCTGAGATCAATACACGGTCTTTGATCTGCTCTCTTATCATCTTTGTGGGTGGCTCTTCATCTTCAACTACATGGGCATGGAGCCTCTTATGTTTTCTCTTGTATTCTTCTCTTTTGGATGGACAAAAATTTGCAATGCGTCCCACCTTGTCACAATGATAGCAATGTACAAATGAGTAGTCCCTTTCCTTTCATTGTCCTTTCTTCTGAAATCTCCTTGGATGAGATTCTTTATGATTGAATTTGTTTGATTGTTGAGTCTCTTTATGAGTCTCCTTTTGGAAGTAGGGTTTATTCCTTCCTCCTTTGGTGTGATTAGCTAGGGCTTGATCATCATCTATTTCTAGTAACGCTTCACGATTCACTACTCTTGTTTCTTCTTGGATGCATTCTTCCCATAGACTATCAAACTTCAATTTCTCCATTCTGGCACATATCATTTGGATCAATACATCCCAAGGTCTTGTGAGACCATTTAGGGCCATCATTATGAGTTCGTATTCATCTATGGTATCTCCAATATCTTCTAGTTGTTCTTTGAATTCTGATATTCTGGAGAAGTATTCTTGAATCGTTTCTCCTTTCTGCATCCTTGTATTCTTTAGTTGAGTTCTTATATTCATCTTCTGGTTTATGTTCCTTCCTTCATATAGCCTAGTCAAGGCATAAAACATTTCTATCTAAGTATTCTTAGATGACACATAAGGAATCAGGTGGTCTTTGATTGAATCTGCAATGATTCTTTTGGCCCTGGTTGTGTCCTTTTGATGTTTTTCCTTTTCTGCAGCATCAACGGGTTCTGGTACTTCTTCTTTGATGAATCTTTCTAGGTAATTCTCTTCAAGAATGAGGCCAATCATATACTTCCAAGCACAAAAGTTTTCCACTCCTTCTATCTTGTCAACAAGCTTAATTCTTGTAGACATCTTTACCTGGAGCTAGGAAAATGACCGAAAAATGAAAGTGCTCAAAATCAAAATCTGAATTTACCAGGAGGTGCACTTGGCTAAGGCGAATATCCTGGTGTGTTTGGATCTAAAAAAATCCAACTTTTTCTCCTCTAAATTGGATTTGCGGATTTCTATACTAGTGCTTCTGGTACCTCTGGTACTCTAGTACTTCTAGTACTTCTGGTACACTGGTTTTCTGGTACTTCTGGTACTTTGTGAAACTAGGGTTTCACTTTCTGGGAGAGCCAACCACTGAAAGTGTGCTGAGAGTGCCAAAGTGATCCTTAGGGGAGAGCACACTTTTCTAGATAGTTTTGGGGCTGGAAAGATTCACCATCAAAAAGCCCTAATTTTCATGTACGACAACAGTGACGTTTTTCACTCTTGTGAAAGATGCTTCCTTCAGCTTGTCTCTGATTCCATGTTAATTTTTAAGACATTATTATAGTTCTTTTCATATTAGATAACAATATCATATTACAAGATCACTAAGAAATACACAATCACAAGAGACACAACATTTATCTTGGGAAACCCTCTAGGGGACGAAAACCCAACAAAACTTCCTTAATATAGATAGCCAATACAATGCCAAGAGATATCTTAAACTAATACATAAATTCCTCTCCCAGATATGTGCCACTCTCTCTCCTTCTTCTCTAACTGCAGATACAAAACTTGTCTCAGGAAATGAGTAGGTGAGTTGTGTGTCTAAGTGAGGTGCTAGCCTCCTTATTTATATTAGACTGGCACGTGTGAAGTGTCTCTTCACTGGAAGGTTTGACTTCTCCAACTGGGTGGTTATAACCACCTTTAATATATTCTAGGGCCTCTTTAATATCTGTTGGGGCTGACTTCTTATTCTGCCTATTATAATTATTACTTGACCAATCCGCAAAAGGGGATTTGGTCCTATTACAATAGTCAACATGATTAATCCACAATGGGGATTGATCCAATGAATAGTATAATAATAATAATACTCTTTGCAGTTACATTATTTCAACATTTAGTAGCTCGTCGATAAGAGGCTGAATATATACATTCATATCTTTAATCTAGTACTTACCTAATTGTTTGAAATTACACATAATTATGAAAGGAATGATATCATGTAATATATATAACTAAATAAATAAACAAAAGGTATTATGCAAAAATTGAAACAAATTAAAATGATAAATTCAAAAAATTAATGTAAACAAATACCTAGAACAATTATTGTCAACATTATGTGCTCCCTCTTTATTGACATCCAAGGAGGAATGTTATTGTTGATAACAAAAATAGGCCACACTGAGTAAACAGACCTAATCTCTCTGAATGGATTAACACTGTCAACTACCAATGAAATCCTAACATTATGAGGTTCATCTTTGAAATCTACCCATTTTTCCTCAATTTCCCTAAATGTAGAACCATCGACATGCATTCGAAGAACACCATTTTCACTTCTATTACGTGCATGGTAATCCATAAATTGTTCTATGCTTTCACACCTGAACAATCGCTACAAACATGGAATTATGGGAATATGGCGAAGAACCTTTCGAGACACCCTTTTTGTTACTTGATCGGTTTGATATCTACTGATAAGACATTGCAGACATTTAGTTTTCGAAGCATGTTGTCCATAATATATAATATGGTCATTAGGACATGCATCTATAGTTTGATAATCCATTCCAATGTCTTTCATAATGGCATGCAAACCTCAATATGTGTGAGGTAAAACATTTGATAATGGTACCAAAAATTCACCTAACAATCTACAACATAACAAACAACTAGTTAATGTAAGAATATTAATCGTAAAAAATGAATTCTTATTTTACACATTAATTAACACTAAAAACAAATATAAAAAAATCGACATTTATGTACAGTATGAGATGAAACATATTAGATACCTTAGTATCTGTGTCATACAAGTGTTCGAAAAATTATTCATAACCTTTAAGTTCACCAGCAACAATGTAGCGGAGAGAATATTTTCTCTTGATCCTTCATAAAGTCGTTTA
>JZKD02S1627254.1:28177-42404 GCA_000966675.3 Picea glauca | reverse complement strand
ATCCTCATCCGGCTGCAAAAAAAAATCTTGGATCATTTGATTTGTCCCATCATCTTCTTCCATGGGATCATTAACTTGATTTGTCCCATCATCTTCTTCCATGATATCCTCATTTGCTTGGTCATGATGATATTCCTCAGCTTGTACAACATCATTTCTACTAATACTTGGTGCAATATTATGCATAAAGTTAGAGGGCAACTCTAACTTTATAATTACAAACAATCATGCCAACTTAGTGTATACTATAACAAACATTCAAACAATATATATACATATATATAATTTTATATAAAATTGACAAAATAAAAAAAGATAATGAATATATAGCTAATTACCATGGGACAATATTCATTCGATCCACTATCAATGTGACCATATTTCCTACAATGTTTTTTAGTTGTTTCTATTAAAATTCTTATTGGACGTCTAAGGCAACATTTTTTACAAGGGAAATAACATCTATTATCACCCTTTTCACCCACTTTACTTTTTTCCCTACCTTTAACAACATGCTGCGACATTTTTCCGCACAAAAATACCCTTTCGGAACCGTCATTGTTATAGCAATATTGTCGCAACATCTTTAAATTTTCAAATATTTATAGGCCAATTTTAGGTCACCATCATCGCCATTGTGACGATAGTGACCTAAAAATATTTTTTTTCCACCTATTTATTTTAATTCATTTTCAATGGTAAAGTTTGACTAAATTATTATGGTCAACATTCATCGCTTATACGACGGACAATCTAAGGTCGTCGCTTATGCAACAAACATTGAACATTATAATTCAGTCAAACTGTAGGCATCAATATTGTGACGAACACAGGGTAGATTTAGAAAAAAAGAACTTTTTCTCTTGCATGTTGCGACGAAAGAGTACTTTCGTCGCAAGTGGTCGTCGCAAATTTTTCAATATGTAGTAGTGATAATATCAGGTATTTTTGTTGTGAGATATGTAAGACTACCTATCAATATTTTAAACAGTGTGGGATCCACCTTGGACCAATTATCTTCCTTGATTAACTTCAATCCTGTTATGAAATGTGTTGGTGTTTCTTTTTGAATCTTTTCGATATTTCATGCACAAACTTAGACTATGATATAAATATACCAGTTTTGCACTTGTGCACTTCTATTTCCAAAAAATATCTCATAAGCCCTAAATCAGTCATTTCAAATTCATATTTCATGACTGACTTAAATTCTTCTATGCCAAAGTCACCTGTAAAAATAAAATCATCTACATATAGACAAACAATTAGCATATTACCTTTCTTATTTACTTTGATGTACAGTGTTGGATCACTTTCTCTTCTCAGAAATCCATTATGTGTGAGATAGGAATCTATGCAACTATACCAAGCTCTTGGAGCTTTCTTTAAACCATACAGTTCTTTCCTCAATCTGTACACTTTCTCTTATTTTCCTAGAACCTAATAACCTTGTGGTTGTTCCACATATATGTCTTCTTGTAGATTTCCATTCAAGAATGATGAATTTACATCCATCTGATAAGTTGGCCATTTGTACTGCACAAAAATTGACAACACTGTTCTAACTATGTCCATGTGCACAACTGGTGAAAATGTTTCATTGAAATCAATTCCAGGTTGTTGTGTAAAGCCTCTTGCAACTAACCTTGCCTTGTGCTTCTACACTTTTCCTTCTGTATCTTGCTTGGTTTTATAAATCCACTTGACACTTATGACATCCTTGTCATCAGGTGCATATACCAATTTCCATGTTTGATTTCTCTCTATGCATATGATTTCTTCATCCATGGATTGTGCCCATACACCATCTTTGACAGCTTATTCAAAGGTTAATGGATCATCTATTTGTGAAAATAGAGAAAAAACTGAAAATGAATTTGTTGCATCTTCATTATAGATGTCACACATACTTCTTGTCTTTCTTGGTAACAGACTTGCTAAATTTGGATTTGGAGATGTAGAACTGCTTGAACTACTTGTTGGTGTTTGTTGTGCTCTAGGTGTAGATTTTGCACCTGTTGTTCTTACTGGAGTACTCTACACTGTGATTTGCATCGCAGTTCCACGTGTAGAAGGGAGACTATCTTGTACAATGTGTTTGAAACACCTCTTATTCTTATGTTTCATCATGCTCCATTGCATCAATTATTTTGATTGTGTTTACTATGGTTCCATACCATGCTTCATTCTCCACAAACTGAACATCGCAACTGAAAATGAATTTTCTTGTGACAAGGTCATACAACTTTTATCCTTTTGTTTCTTCAGAATACCCAACAAATATACATTTATTTCATTTGTTGTCCATCTTCCTTCTCAGCTCATCAATATCAAACATGTGCATATGTGACGCCACCAATTTTTTTTAAGTGTGCCACATTGTGCTTTGATCCTATCCAGCCTTCTTGAGGAACTTTGTTCTTCACACTCTTTTTCGGACATCTTTTCAAGATGTATACTGGAGGCTCTACTTCCTCATACCAATACTCATTTGAAATGTTTTTGGCTATAAACATAATATGCACCATTTCCATGATGGTTTTATTCTTTCTCCTTGCAACACCATTTTGTTGTGGTGTGTATCGTGTGGTAAATTTCTTGTAGATGCCATGAACTTTACACAAGTTTTGAAATTCTCTTGACATGTATTCTCCTCCTCTATATGTTCTTAGACACTTGATGTAATAACCACTATGTTTCTCCACAAGGGATTTAAACTGTTGAAAACAACCCAATGCGTCAGATTTATGCTTTAGGAAATAAATCCATGTATTTATTGAGAAATCATCAATGAATGTCAAAAAATATGTATTGCCTCCTATAGAAGAAGTTTACATTGGTCCATAGATGTCTGAATGTACTCTTTCTAGTGGAGCTTTTTCTCTGTAAGACTTGTCAACTGGAAATGATTCTCTGTGCTACTTGTCAAATATGTAGTCTTCACATATCCTTTCTGTTTTTAAATCAATGGTAAACCTTTTACCATATCCTTTGTGTGTAGTAGCTTTATACCTCCAAAGTTAAAATGTTCAAATCTGAAATTCCATAACTAAGAATCATCGTGTATTTCAAATTGGAATGTTTCCTTCATCTCTACGCCATTTTCTCCTTTCTTTATACTGTGCGCACTATTTTCTTCATTAGAACTACATGCACTTTCTACTGTAGATGCAGTGTCTAACTGCGTACTTTTTATTTTATCAACAAATAGTGTTGTATTCTTCTTCTTGGCTCGCTTCAAAGTCAATGGGAACATCTTGTTACTTGTCATCTCGATTTTTGAAATAAGTAGATTGCTTGGGCATTTATCCATGATCACACAATGATTATCTTCTATGTATATTATGTATCGTTTTTGTAACAGATGTCCTGTGCTCACCATATTATTCTTCATAATAGAAACATAATATACATCAGACATAAATTTATGTTCTCCTTGCTTAGTTAAAATGTTTATACTCCCTTTGCCTAAGAAAGTGACTTGGATATCTGTTCCAAGTGTAACATTGGTTTGGATTGACTCATCCAAACTAGAAAATAGTTCTATGTTTCCTATCATGTGGTTACTGCAGCCTCAATCTAAATACCATATGTCACAAGGACTTCCTTGAGAAACATTGCATTCAACTGGTGAGACTATATTAGGCATTTCTACTGCATGCTCCATAAACATAGGTCAAGTTTGGTTATTTGTGTTGTTTGACTGATCTTGACTTTGTTTGTTCTAATTATATTGTCTCTTTTTGCACTCATATGAATAATGTCCATACTTTTTACAGTAATGACATTGAATGTTTGATTTGTCATTTCATTGACCACTTGGTTGACTGGTACTTGGGTTTTTACCTCTTCCACCAGCATTTCCAGGATTGCTACTGCATCCTCCTATGACAAAACTTCTTCATCTGCTTCTAGAGTGATCTCCCCCCCTTCCTCTTCCACGTATTATAGATGAATGCGTGGAAAATGAATTGTCTAATGACATACTTTACCTATTCAATCTGTGTTCAAGATTAATGAGGGAAGCTTGCAATTCATCTAGACTGAACTAACTCAAATATTTTCTCTCTTCTAGAGTCAAAACAAGGGTATCAAATTTAGGAGGAACACTCCTAAGTACCTTCTCAACAACATTTTTTTCTTCTATGGTTTCACCATGAGAATTAATTTGATTTATCAGTCCAATGACATGGGTGTAGAATGAATCTATCGTATCTATATCTTTCATTGACAGAGTTTCAAAATATCTTCTCAGAATCTGTACTTTTGCAGTCTTTACTTTGTCCATACCCTAATAAGAGGTTTGTAATATGTCCCATGCTTCCCTGGCTTTCTTTTCCGATGCAAATCTTGGAAGTATTCTCTCATGCATGGCTTGATGTATGTAAAACAACGCCTTTCCATCCTTCTTTCTTTGATCTTTCAAGACATATTTCTCAGGTTGTGTAAGGGAATTATATGTTATCTGATCTACTGGTTCCACATAGCCATTAGCGACTATCTCCGATACATATTGACCTCATAACAACACCTTCATGGTCAAGGACCACATCTCATAATTCTTGCCTGTAAAAGTGGGAGGTTGTAGATTTGAGGTAGAAGCCATATTTCACTTTCCAACATAGTTTCTTCTCTTGAACTTGTTCTGAAAGAAATGAACCTGATACTAGATCTTGGATCCATAGCTGCATGTAGTCTACTCTATGCAACACAGTTTCAAACACTGCGCACCAAACATGCTACATGACAGAGTTCTCGAGACCAATGCACAATGCACAAAATGCTCAATTTGTTGTGCGCTATGAATACACACACTTAATGAAATGATTATGAATGTGGAATGGCATAGTGTTGTGCTTATCACATAAACTCAAAAACTTATCACATAAACTCGAAAATGAGACATAAACTTGTCAATACACAAAATCCTTGATATTAATGAACTTCGACGTAGTGCACACAATAACAGAATATAACAAGATGAGCTTCGGCTCCAATGACTTCTACTAAATTTACATACACAAAGCTTTTGCTCAGACTTCTTCAACTCCTCAGTTGTTGTTGGTTCTCGACTATTCTCTCTACCTCTCTTTTATTATCTGCATCAACTACTTCTCTTCAACATCCATGCATCATTGGCTAACTAAATGACTTGGACTTATATGGACTCTGACTAAGACTTCCTACATAATCTAAGGCCGACTCAACATTAAATACTACCATTAATATGGATGACTCTTAAACTACTTATTAGAACTCGAGAAGATAGAGATCGACTTCATTTATAACTTCATTGTTGGCTGACTGACTTTTGAGTAATTTTGCAACTTTCTACTTACAGAATGTCACATTGTCTGACTAAAACTTAGACTACTAACATATTAACTAACACACAAATCAACAGAGACGTGAATATCTCACCGACGTGTAATTACTATTTTCAACAATGTTCTCACATGTTTTGCATGAATGACTATTACAATGACATCTACCTATTCTGCATGTAGTTTGATAGTCATTACAAAATCACTCCTTCCACATAGTAACCCTAGACTGCAATGCCTCTCAAATCCAACAACCATAGACTGCATTGCACAGACCTCCACAGAGCCAAAAACCTCCAAAATGACCAATGATAAAATTTATAGAAATTTGTTTTATAAAATAATTTTCAATTCTCACAAATACCAAAAACAAAATGGCTACACACCATGGGAATAATGTCTCATCAAAGAGATTTTGACCAATCAAAAATTCAATATGAAAAATTAAAAATTAGAAAAAAATATTGTTTTTTAAAAACAAATCAAATAATAGTTATATTAAACCAAACTTAGGATATAATTTACAAATTAATGAAATTTTCAACCATACTTGCAATAGTACATGACGATATAGTTATAATTGCTTATCCCACTTCATTTATTATAATTTTTAGTGAATATTTCATAGTTTTAACATTTTTATTGAAACTCAAGATTTCAAAGATATTATGTTATAATTTAAATCATCATTTTTTATTTATTTATTATATGCTTATAAGTTATAAGTCACCTTTAATAAGAATAAATGTAAGTGATAGAAAATGATGATTATCTTTATTTATAGAAAAATGTTATGATGTTATTTTTAGTAAAAATTTCATTAACTTAAACATATTTTGATATGAATAGTTTGTTGAACTTTTATCACCTAGTAAAATGATATATTATGCAAATATTTTATTAAGTAAACTATTTAATGATGGAAAATGATATACTATGAAAATAGTTCATTCTATAATAAATTATTATAGTTGAAATAGATTATATTAAAATATATGTACTGTTTTTCATGAGATTGATTCTAAGGTTCAAAGAATAATGTCAGGCATCAAAGGTTTTAAATAGAGTGTTTTGTGAGTGCGTTTTTCTACCTTTAGTTTTTTGATAAATAATCTTTACATGAATTTAATGATAAGACAATAAAGAGGTTGTATCCCGTTATATGAGTTGCAATTATAATGTCAAATGATGTAGAAAGATTCACAAAACTGTTAAACAAATTCAAGTATCAATTATAGATAAGTCTCACCTTGTTTACAATAGAAGAACAATAGAAGATGCACCCTTGAAACGGAGACAAAAATGCAGCAATTCACACAGATCATAGGTCTTGTTTTACTCACAGTAATAACAGAGGAAAAATTGTTATTGAATGAACTGCTGATATATTATGATCATTGTATATGTAGTACTAAATTGCAATCAATCACTCTTCAATAATTACAGAAAGAAATTTAGAGAAATGGAGACACAGAGGGAACACATAACTCAAATTGAAAAAAAATTAGAATCTCTATCTACACTTGTATTAATACTCAAAAGAGATTCTCTTTTACATTCAAAAAGAAACAACCTTGAATAGATATACAATCTATCTATTTATACAAAATTTGTCACAACTGAAAACTGTTGGACTTCCCACAATATATGACTAAAAATAGAATACATCCGAATAAAATAACAACATGCAAATATTGTTGAGTTTTGTTGGCGCTTCCTCTGTCTCTTCACCTTCTTGTATATACACTTGTTTTCCTTTGATCTTTGAGCTGGGTACACATGTCATTAAAGCCACCACAATCATTCAGCTTACTGTCTTTTCCATTTGATCTCGTTTCCATCTGTCCCTTCGGATAATTCCATAAGGAATTGTGGTTGAAGACATGGGGGAGGATAATTATATGAATAACTCATCATTTGATCATTATGGGATGGCTAACGGTTACAGGGAAGAGTAATTTTTCACGAAAACAATGATGGGGGAACAAGTGTCCAATAAGGAGGTGGGATGGGTGGATGCAAGAATGCGGGTGGTAGGGATAGATGGGGTAAGTGACGGTTGGAGGGTGAAAGGTAGAGTGGGTGGAGAAAGTTGATGTTGTGCATTCTTTTTCATTTTCTCCTAGCTACACTCGCTTTTCCATGTTCAATGCATTGGATGCATCTGTCCATCAATGTTACCATGAACCTTGAAGGCTCAATCCTTTCATTTAATTCGAAGGAAAACATATTCTTATGTATTTGTGGCAACTTCTCCTATCTTTTTCACTTCTTGGAATGTAACCTGATATAGTGAAATTCGATTAACCAACCATTCATTGATTTTAAGTAAATCAATCTGGTTCATCTCTTGGATGGTTGTCGAAGTATTTTCCTTGTTCCATATGGAGATATGTTGGTTCATTTGTATTTCAATATGCCCCAATGCTTCTGAGATATTACTCCCTTCGAATTCAATTAGCTTTTTATTTATTGAAGATAATGCCTCTAGGAAAGCCTCTTTTACATCTCTGGCAAGTTTCTTTCCTTCTTCCATATTTGTTTCCCAGTCTTTTAGGACCATTAAACCTCTTACTTGTTTGGAATGAGAAAGAAGGGTAAGACCAAGGGAATTATATTTCTGCTTCCATATGTTAACCTATTGAAACTCTGACCAGGATACGTAAGCCTATTTTTCCTTGAAATAACTATTTTTTAGAGAAAGGTCTACTGCCTGATAGCACTTATGCATAACATCTACTTTTTGATAGAGTTATTGTTGGGAAACTTCCATCCTCTCATTGATTTATGATGCTTGTGTTTTGAAGGACTAAATGTCTATCATTGTGTTCTTTGTTAGGGTAAACCTGGCATGCAACAACTCATTCAACTCATCACACTGAGTCACCAAACCTTGGCTGGTCTGGGAACTCCAGTAGAGAATCTCAAGGTTATCGTATAACTGCTTAATTTGATGTTGATGACTAGCCCTGATTTTCTCAATGTCTTGGTTCATCCTTCTTTTAATAGTATTATATGTGCTATATTTCTCATTATACAATTTCTCTATAAAGAGGCATTTATGTCACAGTTGTTAGGTTAAATTGTCCACTGACCATTGATTGGCAGTGGAAAAAGACCCTATCAAACCTACAACTTCTTTTTCAAACTCAGGACCATCTTGGTCATTCCCATCATACACCAGTCTTTCCCTCTTAGTGATTACTCCATCATTTTGGTGAGATTCTCTTTTCACGATAGATTTTCGTTTCTTGTTGAAAAAGAAATCTAAGGGAGGCATCTCAGAGAGAAATATAGGGGTAAGATCACCTACAAAAGTGATTTCAGAACTAGGATTTCCAAATATGGTCTATAAAGAGGTTAATGATGCAATGGGAGAAGTAATTTCCATGGAATGTTGTTGTCCTATTGTATTCGAGGTGCCAGTAGAAGCAGTCGACGTTGAATGAGGAACTACCTGTCCTGGATTCATGAACTCTTCGAACCGACCTAACACTTGTGGATCATTCAGTCCTGACAGTGATGTTCTTATTTCGTGAAATAATACTTTTGTTATTTTAGGGAATTCTTCAACTTTGTTCTTAGTGGAGGAACTTGGCTCAGATCCTGTAGTTATATCTTCATGTGAAGGATGCATGGGTTTTGACTCTCCTTGCAATATCTTTGGTAAATTGTTTGGTCTGTGTTTTTGAAAGATGAGAAAACCAGCTTGTTGGTCAGGAGGCTGATTCTGGAATCTACTTTGGACTTCCTCATAATATCTATCTCCCTTGAACATTTCATCATAAGGAGAATTCTCATGGATGTATCGCTTCATGTTAAACTGGGCCATATGATTTTCCACTATCTTATTTGGATTATGCTTCTTGAACTTGATTTCAATTAATTTGACATCTTCCATGGCTATGGCCTCAACTTTAGAATGACCAAAATGAAATAGTGTGAACATGCCAACTTGAATGGGGAAAGTTGGCCAAACCTTTTTCTGAGCTATTTTCAACTCCTTGCTGATACCTCTTGCTACTGTCTGGTATGTCACTTAGATGCACACTAGATTTTTGGGTAAAAAGTGTGGGAGGGAATGAGGAGGAACGAAACAACCAAATACTTTGATATAGGATAAATTCTCCTCAATGAACCAGTCTACAAGTTTTCTGAAGTTCCCCATAATCCTTTGTGAAATTCGGGGAGGAGGGTGACCATAAATAGCGATATGAACATGCACTACAATGTTGTGACATATTTCGTAAAAGAAATCTTTGGCATTCTCCTCCCATAATTTGGCGTGGTAGAAATGAATTGACTTACAACTAGACAGGGTCCAACTCTAGTTCATTAGGGGAAAAGGGGTCATGAAACAAATGACATCCATAAAAAATGATGACATTTAAAAGGGGGCAGTTTAACCTTTTAATTTTTCTTATTTATACTCATCGATTTCCTTGGCCAAATTATCAGATAACATTTTGGCCCAATTGAAGGTATAACCCTCGGCTACCCCATTCATGATGGCTACCCACTCAACTAATAAATGTGTAGGGTTCTTCTTCCCAAATAGAAGACAAATCATCATGGTTATATACAACATATGAGCATCTAAAGATGTTATGGCATACATACCATGAGTGTCGACTCTGAATTTTTCCGGATGTCCCTACCAGGTCTTGACTATATCATGACCATTTCTATCGTATTGGGTGCATTCCTTTCTATCCAACTCTAGAATAAATGAAACATTGTAAGTGTATTTAGGGGTAGAGGAAATATCGTACATTACTTGTAGTTTCTGTGGTCGGAAAGAGTCGACGACAACCTTGTGGTGGTTGATGATGCTCCCGGTTTGGATGTTGACATGTTCCAAAGCCCAATTTATCATATCGTTATAGGGTATGATTTTTGGTCATGCAACGATCTTATTCATTTATGACTGTTCTAAAAGACTAAACTTTGTTGTAAAGGAGTCGTCATCTTCTTCAGCAGAGTTGTCCGGATAGTTAATGATCTCATGCTCTAAGACATCAAAAACCTACTTCCAAGTTTTAATGGTGTCAACAACTCGCGGAGTCGTGTTTGATAGAACATGTGAATTTGGATTTGAATCATCACCCGATGCATCAAGCTTCTTTGTAGCTTTTCATGGTGCCATAATCCTCAAGGAAATAAAATTATACTATCTATGAGAAGAGAATTATGTAAGATCTACACTGAATAGAAAACTTCTAAATGCAAATGGTAAAAATGATTTTGAAATTCATAGTTCTTTATTCAAAAAGTCTATTGATCTTCATATAGTTCTAATGATGAAGAATTTATTAAAATTAATGTAATTCATTACCTGGTGATTCACAAACTTTACTTGAAATCATTAACCTTAATCAATCATAAATGTCATTAATATCCTGACGATTCACGTTCGGAAGTTTTTCATGTGATAGGGTGTAAATCTCCCGAAACCAAATTAGTGGAGGGTTTAATCTCTAAGTAATCACTTTTATGTTTTAATTAATCATGTTTACAATGTTTTATTAACTTTCAAGTATTTTGGAAGTTCGAAATTCACAAATTTTGAATATAGCACAGGGGAAATTTTTCGAAGTCAGAAACTGGGAAGTGATTAATTAACACTTAATCATGACTAACTAAATCCGTTAACTACTTTATTAACTCTTTGAAACTCTTTTTTTCTTTTGTAATTACTTTACTTTGACACTTTGATACTCCAAGGATTCTGAAATCAAACACTCCTGAAGAGAAATCTATCAGAGTAATGTGGCAAAGATGATGTCATTCTAATGATGTGTCAAGGAAAGAGAGGTGCCACATGTCACTTGAAAACATGCAAATCATCTGACATAAATGTCAAAAGTAAGTGCCATGTGTCAACCTAAGAAAATAATTTTTAAAAGAAACGTTTCCTATGACTCGTGTCCGTAAGTCCTTTAGGAAAACTCATGAGTGGCTATCTTTAGGACTTCGAAGTTTTGGGGTTTTCGTTGTTTAGGTTTGTCGGAACACCCAAAGCGCGAAGAGAACGTTAAAGGCTTTCTTTTAAAAGTCAGGCGGCTCCAAAACTTATGAGGTTATTAGGACCATTCTATCAAATTAGATTAAATCATTGATGATAGATGTTGTAAGTGCCTTATTGATAAATAACAACCCATAGATTTATTTTAATTTTAAAATGTCGCTTTCTAAGTTTTTTTTTCTTTTTTGGGTAAATTTTTTTTTTAAGAGGTAAATATATAAATCTCAAAGCTCAAAATTATGTGTGTTCTAACATAGGCTCCATCTGGGGATTGTGGATTCTTGTGAGGCACAAAAGAATAGTAGACCAAGTGCCTTTATTGGGTAAATGGGGTCATTATTTCTTTTTGAAAAGGATGTTCTAGTTTTATTTAAGAATTAATCATACATAGAAAAACGAACTTAACCAAATATCAAAAAACCTTCAAAACATACTTAATGATTGATATCAACTTAGGCTATTTAAAAGTTCCTTTTCCTAAAAATGATTTTAGAATTGTTTAATATAATCAAAAAAACTTTAACTAAAATATCTATCTTCGACCAACTTTGTTTTCTTGAAGGTTAAGCATATGTAACAATTTATTTAGGGAATCCCTAGTTGTATCAGGATGTAAATATCACCAGAAAGAGAACTAGATAACAAATTATGATATATGAATATGTATGAAAGCCTTACAAATGTCATAGATATTGCTTCACTGCGAGCGATCCTTTTCAGTACCCCGGTGAAGTTATCTACTTTTCTCATTGAATTTCCTTTCACCACTTCAATTATCACTTTTTCACTTTGCTAAGATGAAGGAAATCAATATGTGAATTTCCTTTCATAATCTCTTTTGGACAATATGGGGGAAATCAAAATATGAATTTCCTTTCACCATCTGTCTTGTATTTTAATATTTTGAAGTGGGCGCAATCAATCTGTATGTAACATACAAGGGATGATATCTGTTTCAAATTTTGAAAAGAATGTCTGTCAACAATTTTAAGAATACTCTGAACCTAACTTTCTTCCAATTTTCAGTACACCTTCGTCTATAGGAAATTTTTTTATGGTAATCTTGATCTTTCATGATTCAACCTTGAGCGAATTAGTTAGTTTACAGTCCGATAAAAGAGCTAAAATTATCAGGATTATACTAGACATACCTTTTCGATTAAAATCAAAGGAACATAAAGATTTCCGCCTAATCTCGTTTTGAAAATATGTTTTTAAGTTCTCAGAGTCAAGGTAAGTTTCTTTCATTCTATGAAGACTAAGAAAGGATAAAGAAAATATGAATAGGGTAGGAACTTGGGGATAGGTAAAATAACCAAATTGAGGATTCAGAGGATCTGACACGAAATATCCTAATACCACACAAGTTTGTGTCTTTAGTTCAGACTTCTTTCGAGTTTACTTATTTTTATTTTATTTTTATTTCAGAGATGGCTTTAGAATTTATCATCATGACACTTCAAGTTATAATTGTATACATTTCCGAGACTCAGGTCAGGTGATAATATTATAAGGAGAAAAAATTCCTTCACATTCATTTCAATAGAACTTTTAAATTGACTTATAAGAAGGGTATGGATTCATACCTTATTTTCCTTTCAAAATTTTAGTAAGGAAGATTATTTATTTATCACCTGTTTTTAGAGAAATCAAATGCTTGAGATATGAGTGTTGAGCTTTTATTCAGCTTCATACCCTGTTTAACAAGGTCTATTTTGTAAGAGGAATAAAATGAAAAATTTCAATAAATCCTGTAGAATAGAGATGATCTGGGATACCAAATTTTTCGTTTTAATGATATCCAGAAATCATAAATTTATTGAAAATATTTACAATAGATGATCAACTGACTCAATTAATTTACAAAAAAAAAGGACAATTGAAAATCAAAATGCCAATGTCAATCCAATCCGATATATACAATGGAAATCTAAAATATAAGTACTGCATGAAATGATTTAAATAATTCCCATTGATAGGAGCGTCAAGAATTTATCCATTGATATTTTCCAGTGAGAATGATTTTTTTCCCTCAGCAACTGCAATTTTGAATGGTCCAAACCAGAGATGATCAAATTTTCGATGTTTCCCTGCATCTTCCTTTCTAGATTCCCATTTTAAAACTAAATCACCAAGAAGGAACTCCCTGTCTTTGTCTTCTTTATGAAAAATGGCTTTCATATAGTCTTGGTACTTTTGAAGATTATCATCCACTTATGCTCTATACTACTAAACCTCGATGATTTGATTCATTCTTCTCGTAACATCATTTGTCTCTTCGTTTGTATCCTTCCATAGTTTCATCACAGGAAGAGAAATATTAATAGGAAGGATAACACTGGTACCATTAAATAATTGGAAAGGAGATATACATATATATTTCTTGGTTCCAATTCAGTTTTCCCATAAGGCTAACTTTCTTCCAATTTTCAATACACCCTCGTCTATAGGAAAATATTTTACAGGAATCTTGATCTTGTTGGACTACTTAGAGGGGGGTGAATTAGTAATAGCGTAATTATAATCCTTTTTCTTCAATTGTTATATCAATGTATAATTATTATCCAATAATGAGCAGTAAGAAATAAACAATCACATGCATACACAATACACCAATGTTTTACATGGAAACCCAAATCGGGAGAAAACCACAGAATGTTTTTTCTTATATGTCTTGAAGATTTACATTCATTGGAAGCACCAACTTCCTTTGTTTTCCAGCTGCAACTGGAAGGATGTTAAGCCCTAATATTGGCTCATTATCCCTTAATTGGGGCATATTATATTAGTAATTTTATTTTATTTATGTTGGCTTTAGGCCATTAGTTGTAATTATACCTCCTAGTCTCCTATATATACCAAGGAGATATTTTCATTT
>JZKD02S1627253.1:1627020-1663761 GCA_000966675.3 Picea glauca | reverse complement strand
GATTCCGGCATCGACCCAGCCCAGGATGATGATTCCGGGATCGACGCATACCAGGATGATGAATCTGAGATCGACCCAGGCCAGGATGAGGATTCTGAGAACCCATTTGGAGGTTACGACTGCAACGGATACGGGGATTCCGACTGCAACGGATACCAGGATGAGGATTCCAACTACGTCTCATACCAGGATGAGGATTCCGACTATTGACTCTCAAAGACTTGATAAATTTTATATACTTTTTATTATAGTTAAAGGAAACACAAGTAAGCACACTGCACTATTCTTTTTCTGTTTTCAGTGGAAGATGAAAGGGTTTGCCATTTTGAAAACTTGGCTCCTGCTTCCTTTAATATCTGAATATCTGTTTTTCCTTAGGATAGAGAAGAGTTTGTGGGGAAAATTTTGAGCTTGAAAAACCTTATAGACAAAGTGGGTGAATTTTTTTTTGGGCTTATGAAAAACCTAGAAGTTAGTCCTTTTGAGCTTGAAAAACCTTATACCCAAAGTGGGTGAATTTTTTTTGGGCTTATGAAAAACCTAGGAGTTAGTCCTTTGAATTGCTTCTTCTTTTGTTGCTTATTCACTAAGTGCAAACCTCTAGTCATCGCATCAACATTTATTTCAATTTTATGGGTTTTAATGTTTCTCTTTGTGTAGTTTCAAATCAATGTTTCTTTCTTTTATGGAGCTTCAAATAGCTTCAAATCAATGTTTGAAAAACCTTATTTACAAAGTGGGTGAAATTTTTTTTGGCTTATAAAATATCAACATTTATGAAAAACCTAAGAGTTAGCCCTTTGAATTGCTTCAACATTTATTTCAATTTTATGGGCTTCAATGTTTCTTTCTTTATGGAGCTTCAAATCAATGTTTTTTTCATTATGGAGCTTCAAATCAATGTTTGAAAAACCTTATCCACATAGTGGGTGAAATTTTTTTGGGCTTATAAAATATCAACATTTATGAAAAACCTAGGAGTTAGCCCTTTGGATTGCTTCTTCTTTTGTTGCTTATTGACTAAGTGTAAACATCCTTATTCGGAGAGTATTGGACTAGTCCTTGCATCAACATTTATTTCAATTTTATGGGCTTCAATGTTTCTCTCGTATGGAGATTCAAATCACTTTTGCTTAATTTTTAGTGAAAATGCCAAATTTTTCACCAACATTCAATTTTTAACTACATGGGGCAATGTTATCATTTTGCATGGATAAGTTAATAAGGTTGAGCTTATGCTTTGGTTAGATACACATGGCTATAAGCACATCCTTAAGGAAATCATTTTCTTGAGACAACACGTCCATCAGATTCTTTAACAAATTTTCACTACATGGGGCAATGTTATCATTTTGCATGGATAAGTTAACAAGATTGAGCTTATGCTTTGGTAAGCTACACATGGCTATAAGCACGCCCTTAAGGAAATCATTTTCTTGAGACAACACATCCATCAAATTCTTTAAAAAAAATTCTTCATATATTGCAAGATTGTATGACTTTGAATGAGTAGAAAGCATTTTAATTTTATCCCTTTCTACCTTTAGCACGTATCAATGATCATATCTTTTAAAGGTGGTCTTGGCTTGGAGTTTCTATTGGTTTTTCGATACCAAGATATGTTTTACTTAGCCAATATCTTTTTGATATACCTACCTTTTTTAAGATTCTTGCATCTCATTTATTATTGATCATTCCTTTTCTTTCTTTTACTTAACCAATATCTTTTTGATATACCAACCTTTTCTAAGATTCTTGCATCTCATTTATTATTGATAATTCCTTTTCTTTCTTTTACCTCTCTTCTAAGAATGGGAAGAGCATATAATTAATAGTGAAATTCCTCTACACTAAATAGGAACAACCTCACAATAGAGAAGTTTGGATTTGTTGCTCCTTAGGATTCTTAGACTTAGCTTGACTTACCTTTAAGTTTCTTAATCTTAGGATTTCTATTTTATTGTTTACTCTTCTACAAGGTTGAAGGCTCTAGATATTTCTTTTGTTCCTTTTTCTAGGGAGCCTTCCACATATTTTTTGTTTAAAACTCTCATTCCTCAACTTTCCTTTTTCTCTTTTCCTTCTTTATTAGGAGGAAGGGATGTTTTTATTTTTTCTCTCTTCTTTTCCTTCCTTGGAGGAAGGTTTTTTTATTTTTTATTTTTTATTTTTTTATCCATCCTCCTCATCCCTCCTAGGCTTCTACCTAGGTTCCTTGTGTTCTAGGTCTCGTTTCCCTTTTCTTGTTGCAATGTCACGTTCTTGAGAAAGATTAACATTTCAAATTTGATTAGCTATTCTTTTGCTATACTCCAATAGCCTTGATAGGTACTTTTGACATTTCTATCAGTTTCGCTAGCCATTGTTGCACTTGATTTGGTTGTTTTCTTGCTTAAGCTAACTATTGTTGCATTCTATTTGTTGTTGCCTCTCTTGAGATAACTATTGCATGATTAAAACTTTCTATGCACCATTTGAAGTCAATGTTGGGAAAATTGATCTATATGTTGGTAAACATGGATTGATTGTTGAAATTTTGAATTGGTTGGTGAACAAATCTAAACAATTTGGGTTAAATGTTGTAATTGTTGCAAAATTAGAATTTAACTTTGACCACTTTGCTAGTTGGATTTGCGTTGAAACTTAGACAACTTGAACTAGTTGTTGCACAACTTCCTCATGTCTAGGCTTGTTTCTTGTCAAAGGGGAGGTTGAAACTTGCTTAGGAACAAACATTGGCCTAGATTCATGATATAGTATAATGTGGAAGGGTAGGCTTAAAGGTCTGATGATATTTATATGCCCACTCTTTTAGATCGATCTTCATTGTTTAAACTTATGTTTAAAGAGTTGAATCCATAAAGGATTAAATTTGAAGGGCATGGGACTATAGTCCTCTATGGATTCATTTGTAGTGAGATGTGTTTATAATTGAAAACAAAAGAGGGAATAATCCTTGATAGGATTTGAACATTCTCTTGCAAATCAGAGTTTCAACTCTAGAGTGATCTATCTGTTAGATTTGTTATATATTGAGGTTCTTGTATACTTCCCTTTATGGGGACATGGTTCTACTAGGTCCCACTACAAACTGATGTCATCTACCAATTTGCGACATAGAACTTGGATGAAATTTCCTTCCTTTTTCTCTATATGGATAAGGACAAGTTTAAATTATCCTACCAAAACTTTCATCTTGGCCTCCATTGAATCCTCGAAGGATTTGAGTGACTCTGAACATGCCCTCTTCTCCAACTAATTGTTTAGCACATAAAATTTGAAGAATTGTAGGGTGTGATCCTCAACTTTGTCTATGAGATGGGAATAAATCTAATGTTTCTCTATCTGAGCTTGAATGAGATCCAATCGTTGTGGATCAAAGGGTAGATAACCCCCAGAACCATGAATGTTAAGTCATTCTAGGGCTATGGCTCTTTGGACTATAGGCTCTAGCTCAAAAATCCTTATAACTTTTCATCTTGAAGAAAAAACTAAAGCAAGTCTATATGTTCGAATGAGACTTTTGAGGCATTCATGCTTGGTGCTACTTCCTATGCTTTTGAAGTTCCAAGATAATAACTTCATTTTTTGGTTGGGATGATATTCTACCTACCTCTAAGGTGCTTTGGAGAATCATTTGAAACCCCATATCATGAATCTGGTTTTCTTATTTTTCACATGCTTCCATACTCATTTCCCTTCCCCTTGTTCTTGGGGACTTTAGGTCCTCTATATCTCTTTATTATTGTGTATGATGGGCTTTATTTTTTGTAAAAAATTTGCCTAGGGCTTCCCTTGGTTGTGGCTCCAAAGGTGCCATTTAAGACTATACTACAATTACCTTAACTACCAGCTCAATCACATGAGCTTTAGAGAGTGTAAGATGAGAACTTACCAAGGAAATATCCCTTGTGACTTGGGAGGAGGGTTGTTGTCCCCATGAAAACCACTAAAGAAAATAATTTCCCATCATTTAATTTGGGAAAATTGTAGTAAATAAGGATTTGACCTTTACTACTAATGTGATCCCGCCAAAATGTTTGTGTAAGATATTCTCTTGTGTGAAATAAAGGATTAGTAAAAGGATATGGAGGGAAACTATATATAATTGTTGAAATAAAAATAACATTATTTTTGTGATCCCACCAAAATGTTTGTGTAAGATATTATCTTGTGTGAAATAAATGATTAGTAAAAGGATATGGAGGGAAACTATATATAATTGTTGAAATACAAATAACATTATTTTTTGTGTACCTAGTAGTGTCCCACCCCTCTAGAAGTTGCATATGTGCTCTTCGTAGTTCCCATAGCTCATATCAATTCCTCAAATCCCAAAATTGTTACAAGTGGGAGGAGTTTGAAACTTTCTTAGGAAAAAACATTGGCATAGATTCATGATATAGTAGAATGTGGAAGGGTAGGCTTAAGGGTCTAATGATTTTTATATGCCCATTCTTTTATGTCGATATTCATTGTTTAAACTTATGTTTCCAAAGATAGGACAAGGACCTAGGGACCTCCCAAGAATGACAGATAATGACAAAGAGTTGAATTCATAAAGGTACGAATTCATTTGTAGTGAGATGTGTTTATGATTGAAAGCAAAAGAGGGAATAATACTTGATAGGATTTGAACATTCTCTCGCAAATCCTAGTTTCAACTCTAGGAGCGATCTTTTTCTGAGATGTGCTTTATATTGAGGTACTTGTGTACTTCCCTTTATGGGGACATGGTTCTACTAGGTCCCACTACAAAGGGGAGGTTGAAACTTGCTTAGGAACAAACATTGGCCTAGATTCATGATATAGTAGAATGTGGAATGGTAAGCTTAAGGGTTTGATGGTTTTTATATTATAATCTAGTGAATCCATAATTATATCGGATAATGTCAAATACTAGCAAGAGTTGAATCCATAAAGGATTAAATTTGAAGGGCATGTGACTATAGTCCTCTACAAATTCATTTGTAGTGAGATGTGTTTATTATTGAAAAAAAAAGAGGGAATAATCCTTGATAGGATTTGACCATTCTCTTGCAAATCAGAGTTTCAACTCTAGGAGTGATTTGTTACTGATATGTGCTCTATATTGAGGTGCTTGTTTACTTCCGTTTATGGAGACATGGTTCTACTAGGTCCCATTACAAAATGGTGTCATCTACCAATTTGTGACACATAACTTGGATGAAATTTCCCTCCTTTTTCTCTATATGGATAAGAACAAGTTTAAATTATCCTACCAAAACTTTCATCTTGGCCTCCATTGAATCTTAGAAGGATTTGAGTGACTCTGAACACGCCCTCTTCTCCAACTAATTGTTTAGCACATAAATTTTGAAGAATTGTAGGGTGTGATCCTCAATATTGTTTATGAGGTGGGAATAAATCTAATGTTACTCTTTCTGAGCTTGAATGAGATCCAATCGTTGTGGATCAAAGGGTAGATAACCCCCTTGAGAACCATGAGTGTTAAGACAAATGCTAGGGCTCTGGCCGTTTGGAGTATAGGCTCTGTTATATTTTCTTACATTTTCAATAGAAATATATTTACCATAGTATTTTTATCTTTTTTTAGCATTCAACAATCATATACTGAAAATATAAGCAGGATCTTCCCGGGAAAACCCCAAACTCGGGGAAAAATCCAGCCAACTTTTCTTACAAAGAATATTTATGATAATGCAGTACAACCATGAACAATATATATTCACACGAGCAAAATCAACATTGAAGAAACAATGATACCAAGTACATATCTCTCCTTCTTGTCAAACCCTTATTGTCTATTGGCACAATAGGGCCGACCTCACTAGATTATAATATAATTAATATTAACCAGATTAATTATCTTTTACATTAATTTCCAGTCACATTAAAGTGGAGCCGACATGTACCCTTCACATTACAATTAGGGTTACAAGCAGGTCTGACTCTTGAACAATATAGTAAGGGATCTGATACACCCACTAATTCTCATCCACTAGGGGCACATCCATAGGGGTGTTAGTATCTCTGGCTCACTACATTACATAGAGGAACCACTTCTTCACATGTTCACCTATGCTCGTCCATAGTCACGTCCACTCAACAGATATTCTTTCCCACTACATTGCACAGGAGATTCATCTGGAGTTTCTCGTCAACTCTTCTTCTCAGATGAGGCTAATACATCATCTTCTTTTCTTTTCTCATGATGATGCACCCAACACCTTGGGATTTCACACGTTCACCTTGTATTCATCCATAGGCACGTCTAACTCAGCACATCGTCTTTCCCACAGGATAATCATCTGGAGTTATTCTCAACTCTTTGAATGGAGGAGGTCATCTCTACGTTCCAGCTCTTTCTCAGATATGAACCACACATCCTCTTCAAGGGCTTTCTCTCAATTTTGTACGCTGGAGAATATCTCACATGGATGCAATGATCCACATCTCACAGGTTTTTAAGCTGGAGAATATCGCACATAGATGCAATCATCAACACTCCCTCTTAGCTAGGGAGGCATTCTTCATCATGCCAAGTCTCACACGGATGTACTTTGAATTTTGTCTTTATTGGAGTCATAAATACTCCCTCTCAACTAGGAAGGCATTCTTCACCAAGTTAGTTTGGTGAAGATGTTTGCAATCTGCTCTTGTGTAGGAAGGTGTTGCATGTCTATGATTTTCCTTTGCATCATATCTCTGATATAAGGATATTTCATCTCATTGTGTTTCGATCCATTAGGAAACATTGGGTTCTCAAGGAGATTTATACACGGCTCTTGGTTATCATCATAGGATCCATCTCATGGTCAAGTAAATCTGTCAGAAGCTTGTGAAGCCACATTTCTTTGCACACTCACTTCTATATACTCTGCCTTTGTGGTACTCAAGGCCATAGAGTTTTGTTTCCTGCTGCATCAAGAAACCATGGCAAACTTCATGGTAGAACATCAACTGTATGTGCTCTTTCGGTCCACTGTACTTTCTGCTCAATCTGAATCGGCATATCCTACAAACTCGAGTTCACTCTGGAGGCATATCTCATGCCATATCCAACTGTGCCTTGTATGTATCTTAATACATGTTTTGTTGTTGTCTAGTGATTATGTCTCGATTGACTCATAAAATGACTAAGCACATTCACTACATGGCATGAATCAATTCTGGTGTTAACCAGATACATCAGTGATCCAGTCATTTGTGGATCAATCTTGTCTGAATCATCATCAATCTTATTCTTTTAAATTCATCACAGTGGATTTTGCATTCTGTCATACTTGAACTTCTTTAATATTTTCATTGTATATTTTCCTTAACCCAGGAAAAATCTCATCGATCCTCTGTCATACTTCTTGTCCTGAAAAGTAGTGTATCATACTCAGATTCTTCATCTTGAATTCAGAAGTCAAGGATTACTTGTATCAAATAACAAGGCTTTCTGAATAAGTCATCAAAATCAAGCTCTCGGCATCAACATTGTAATGATATAGGTTTGGATCAACAACACTCTTGTTGAAATCCAAACTCATCAAGAATCTATCTATCTGATATAGTTTCCAACTCATGGATGGTAGAATGGATGGAAATGTATCAGGCTTACTAGATCAAGTGTCTCATCATAGACAACTCCCTTTGTTTGTGAGAAACCTCTGGCTATAGATCTTGTTTTGTATTTCTCGACACTTCCATCAATTGCATGCTTGATCTTATAGATCCACCTGGAAGTTACCACAGACTTCCCTTTTAGTCCCTGAATAATATTTTATACATCATTCTTTAAGATATACGGGTATTCTTCTATTATGGCATCTTTCCATACATGTTCTCATATTGCTTCTCTAAGACAAGGATTTAACATCAATGAAGTGTCTCATGACTGAAGGATAGCTCGAAAATATCTTTTTCTTTCTCGGGATGTTCCTTGAGAGGCTTGTATGTTTCTCTGCCTCTTGCAGAGTGAGTCTAGGTAGGAATTTTATGCTCTACTGCAATATCTCTGAACATATCAATTGGAGCAATTGGATCAACTGGACTAATGTTTTTCTCCCTATGAACTGCTGAAGGGGGATAAGGTATTGTCTTTCTGTCAATCTTCGTCTAAGATTCTCTAGATCTTTGAAAGACTATCTCTTCTTCAAGGACAATGTCTCTGCTTGTCTCAATCTATCTCTGACCAGGGATGTCGACATGGAATGTTTTTGAAGATTCACTGTATCCTTTCTTTCTAAAGGATCTAGCTTGGATTTCTTCTCTTTGGGTACGTGAAAATACACTGGGCACCCAAATAACTTTAAGTGTTCATTATTAGGCTTCATTCTGGTGACTTCTTCAGGATTTGTGTTTTTCAAAGTCTAGTGAAGACTCTTGTTCTAAACATATAATGTGTCATGAATGCTTCTGCCCATAGAATCATAGAAATATTCTGATCATGTATTATTGCATTGGTTTCCCCACTGATGGTTCTATTTTTCCTCTTTCTCAATTAGTTTTGACTCCTTCTAAGTCAAGTGGCTCCCTTTAAAGGATAAACATCTTCCTTTATTGTTAACCTTTCCGGAACAAGAAAACAAGAGGAACCAAAAGAAGAATACATACTAAAGGAGAATAATGAGTGCATCTCTAGAATTAAATAATTTAAGGATTATTGTCACAGCTACAACACCTACTTGTAATGTAGCAAACTTTATAAATATAGGTTAGAGGAATGCCAATTACAACAATCCAACCTGGAGTCTTCACCTTGAGTGCGATGTTCCTCTGAATGCACTGAGCTCCCTCTAGATCCATGACTTCAACAAAAGGTTCCTTCCTCTTGCAATTTCCCTCATGACAATGATACAAATAATATATATATATAAGTGCATACCTGAGGGTGTTGATATGATTTCTCCAATGGCTCTTGGTTGATCTTTGTCCTCTTAACATATTCATGAAGGAGGTATGTCATAGTGACACATTTTTGTATTACCCACAATAAGTCTTCCTTTGAAGTTTTGTCTTCCAGAAACTTGAAGTTTCTTGATCCATCAAGATTAACTTCCATCATAGTTTTGTTCATCATAATTTTAGATTCTTCACAACCCTTTGTCAACTAAGCTAGAAAACCTAACGAATAGGCTAGGCTAGAAATTTGAAATAAAACCTAATGAATAGGCTAGGTTTTGTTGTATTTATGACTGCCAACAATAATCCTTTGAAATATGAGAGAAAACTGGTGAGCTGAAGAGCTCCTTCAATGAGTTGCAGAAACCCTAATATTGAAATTTCTGCAGAAATTAGTGAAACCCTAGGGTCAAAAAATTGAAAATGATTGAAATTTCATTCTGAGAGTTTTTGGAGCTACGCTGGAGGAGTCCATACTCTATTATGCCAAAAATATTCCCAACGTCCAAGCATGAAGGGTTGAAACTGAGAAAGAAGGAGAGTCATACATAATTTTTGGAAACCCTAGGAGGGACATACGGTTCTGCAAAAAGAGGACGGTTTGCCTTGCAGTTTTGTGCAATGTGTTCTTCAAGACCTATGCTCTGATACTATGTTGATTTTTCAATAAGATAGGTTAAGAATGAATTTCATTCCATTTTTAGCATTTACTTAACCATAAACAATAATGTTGCAACAACCAAGATCACAAGAAGAAACACCATGGACACGAACACAAGAAGTATCCTGGGAAACCCTTCTCAACAAGGGAAGAAAACCCAACCAAATCCTTTGCTATATTATTCAAGAGAAAGACCTTCACCACCAATAAGACCTAAAACACAAGAGGGTTTTCAAACCATGGAATACTAGCGCCCAAGAGATGTGCGCACTTTTCCCAAGAAGGTGTACTTGCTAAAATTTCCAACCTCATGTGAAAGATATGTTTCATCAATGGGGAATTTACCTTTACTTATACTAACCTGAAACTGTCAACAAAAGTGTCTATTGGCATAATAGAGCCGACCTCACTAGCTTATAATATAATTAATATTAACCAGATTAATTATCTTTTACATTAATTTTCAGTCACATTAAAGTGGGGCCGACCTGTACCCTTTACATTACAATTAAGGTTACAGGCAGGTATGACTCTTGAAAAATATAGAAAGGGATCTGATACACCCACTAGTGCTCATCCACTAGGGTAAAATCCATAGCGATGTCCATATCTTTGGGTCATTGCATTACACAGAGGAACCACTTCTTCACACGTTCACCTGTGCTTGTCCACAGGCACTTCCACTCAACATATATTCTTTCCCACTGCATTACACAAGAGAGTCATCCAGAGTTTCTCGTCAACTCTTTTGCTCAGAGGAGGCTAATACATCATCTTCTTTTATGTTCTCATGACGATGCACCCAACACTTTGGGATTTCACATGCTCACCTTATGCTCAGCCACAAACACGTCTAACTCAACAGATCGTCTTTCCCATAGGATAATCATCTGGAGTTCTTCTCAACTCTTTGAATGGAGGAGGTCATCTTTATGTTCCAGATCTGTCTCAGATAGGAACCACACACCCTCTTTAGGGGATTTTTCTCAGGTTTGTAAGTTGGAGAATATCTCACATGACTGCAATGATCCACACATCAGAGGTTTGTAAGTTGGAGACTGTCTCACATAGTTGCAATCATCAACATAGCGAAACCACCAAGAACCCTAATTGTAGTGTCTCCTAGGGTTTCCTCAGACGTGCGCCTTCTTTTCCTTGCTGAGATGATGAGTTTTGTGTGTTAAAATGAGCAAGGCATCACCGTTATTTATACTAATTCAGTCACTTAGGTGGGATTGACTTCTCTTCCTGGAAATTATATTTCCACTTTATTATTTTCCTGTGGGCTGACTTCTCTTCCCAGAAATTCTATTTCCACTTTATTATTTTCCTGTGGGTCACTTTGTGTTAAAATGAGTAAGGCATCACCTTTATTTATACTATTTTAGTCACTTAGGTGGGACTAGATTTTCTTCCTCGAAACTATATTTCCACTTTCTTATTTTCCTGTGGGCCGATTTCTCTTCCTAGAAATTCTATTTTCACTTTATTATCTTCCCGTGGGTTGAATTCTCTTCTTGGAAATCATATTTCCACTTTATTATTTTCCTGTGGGCCGACTTCTCTTTCGGGTTGTTCTTCAACTGTTGAATGGTCTTCCTTTGACTTCTTGGAATATTCCTCTCTAAGAAAATTTTTCTAGGAGGGACTACCTCCCACTGCTACAAAATATCAACACTCCCTCTTAGAGAGGGATTTATTCTTCCATGATGTTCTTCTCTAATAGTCCCAATCACATCCATCCATTTCACATGGCATGGGCAAGACTACCACCATAGTCTCAGTACTACGCTGCAAGTATCTATGATTTTTCTCCTCTCCTAGTAGTCCCAATCACACCCATCCATTTTACATGGTATAGGAAAGACTACTACCATAGTCACAAGACTACACTACAAGTTTCTATGATGTTTCTCCTCTTCTAGTAGTCCCAATCGCACCCATCCATTTCACATGGTATGGGAAAGAATACCATCATATCCCCATTCACACCTAGCCACTTCACATGGCTTAGGCAAGGCTATGCCATGGTCCCAATCACACCTAACCACTTTTCATGGTGTAGGAAAGACCATGCTACAAGTCCTAATCACACCTAGCCACTTCACATGGAGTTGGAAAGACTTGTACCAGGCTACTCATTACTCCCTCAGTCACTTCACATGACTGATCTGGGAAACCCTTAGCCAAAGCGAGAGTATCTTCTCGTTGTAGGAGAAACATCAAAACTCCCTCTCAACGATGGTGGACATTTTGCATCATGTCAAGTTTGTTTGCTTCACAGCTTTAAATAATCCCAAATCAATTAACCTTGCAAGCAACTTTCGAAGCCACACTGCTTGACAACTTGCAACAATGGTTGCTATATATTCTGCCCTTGTTGTACTGAGTGCCATTGATGACTATTTTCTTCTCAACCATGAGATCATACATAATCCCAAACTGAAGCAACATCTTGATGTGCTTTTCCTATCCACTTCACTTCCCGTCCAGTTAGACTTTGTATAACCTTGCATCTTTACTTTATCGTCCGATACATATATGATTCCATATCCAACCATACCATGCAAGTGTTAAATTTTGAGCTTGATTTCTTATGCGGATTATTTCTTTGAATTCGTCAACACTTTGATTCCAACTTAATACATTTCAACAATATAGAATCATAAATGAATAGCAATAATCATGTAGATACTTAAGCATGCACATCAACAACACATATACCCTGGGGAAACCTTGTACAAGGAGAAAAACCCCAACAAACTATATTCATTTATAACATTAATAATGTACAAACATCCACCATGAAAACTTTTCTCTTAAAGAGCTTGCCAAGTTGACTCTAATCCAACAGAGACCTAAGAGACCTTGTTGATATAGATGTATCCTAGTTGTTTTCAAAAACTGAGATATATTGGCTCTAATATGGGATGTTGAAACTGCCTCTAACTAACTGATATGCGCCTCTATATGCTTCCTCTATATGTTGATCTACAACACTAATATGGTTGCCTCTTTAGGACTGATATGTACCTCTGTACAACACTGATATGGCTGTCTCTTTAGTGTAGATATGTACCTCTATACACCATTGTTATGGTTGCCTCTTTAGCGTTGATATGTTCCTCTGTACAAAACTGTTATGGCTGCCTCTTTAGTGCTTATATGTACCTCTGTACAACACTATTATGGCTGCCTTTTTAGTGTTGACATGTACATCTATACAACATGGATATGGCTACCTCTTTAGCGCTGATATGTACCTCTGTACAACACTGTTATGGCTACCTCTTTTAGCGTTGATATCTACCTCTGTAGAACACTGTTATGGATGTCTCTTTATGTTGTCTCTACAACATTGAGGAGAAGTGGAGAGGACTCGAAATAGAGGTGTGAAATCATGCTTGACTTAACTCAACATTACACTTTAGTTTGAAAAACATAACTAGACTTGAGACTTCGGTTACAATTCAACATTACACTTTAGTTCGAAAATAGAACTAGACTTGAGACCTCAGTTACAACTCAACATTACACTTTAGTTCGAAAATAGAACTATATTTGAGACTTCAGTTACAACTCGACTCTTTACAAGGCAAAACAAATTTCTCTTTATGGTGGATAATGTTACACAAGCCAACGCACTAGATCAATACATTTATATCATTTGCAATCTTAGGAATATTGTTTGTTTCTAGCTCGTAAGAATTTTATATTCAACCTAACTTTTGCTAGAACTTTTTCTCATGGCTCACAAGGCTTGACTAGGCTCATAGAGGTTGTACATTCCCCTTGACTTTTTCACTAGTATGTTTATTCTCATAGAGGTTGTACTTTCCCCCTGACTTTTGCACTAGACTGTCTATGCTCACAGAGGTTGTATGATCCCCCTGAATTTTTCATTAGACTTACATATCATCTCGTTCGTACTGACTTTTGGTTTGAATCACAAAGGTTGTACGTTCCCACTGGA
Organism: Picea glauca; assembly: GCA_000966675.3. Taxonomy (NCBI): domain Eukaryota; kingdom Viridiplantae; phylum Streptophyta; class Pinopsida; order Pinales; family Pinaceae; genus Picea; species Picea glauca. The sequence continues at coordinate 1,650,253 of JZKD02S1627253.1, read as the reverse complement.
TTTTTTCAATACCTCATGAGATTGGTTGATTCTCCAAATCTCAATGTCTAGCCTCAAGGTGGCCCATATGGCCTCTAATTTGAGAAGGACTGTCGATGCTGCAAAATTTAACACTCCCTCTTAGCAAGGGAGTCATTCTCAGCCACACCAAGCTTGCCTCTTAGCTGCACAAATTGTCTTGAGGTCAGAGGCTTGGTCAAGATATCAACTACCTACTCGCTCGTGGTTATGTACTGTAACTTTACAGTTTTTCTCTGGACCAAGTCTTGGATGTAGTGGTACTTCATGTCAATATGTTTTGACCTGACGTGAAATACTGGGTTCTCTGCCAGTTTCATGAAACTTTGATTATCACAGTGAACCACCGTCGTCTCAAGATTTTCACCAAACAACCCAGAAACCAATTTTTTGAGCCATACTGCTTCCTTTCTAGCATCACTTGTTGCAATGTACTCAAACTCTGTTGTACTCTATGCAATGGACCCCTGTTTCCTTCTTGGCCAAGAGATCATAGCAGATCCTAAACTAAAGTAGTATCTGAAAGTACTCTTCTGATCCACTGGGCTTCCTTCCTAGTCAACAACTGCATACCCATGCATAACAAAACCACCACTGGATGTATATCTCAGACCATAAGTAATGGTCCCTTTGAGATATCTCAAGATGTGCTTTGCTGCCACCCAATGTCTCTGTCTCGGTTCAGTCATGAACTATCTCATTACAATCATTGCATAGCATATATCTGGCCTTGTGTGGATCATGTACATCAATGATCCAATCAACTGCTTATACATGGTGGGATCCACCAAATCTAAACCTGAATCAAAATCATGCAGCTTCCTTAGGTTGGTAACCATCGAAATAGACATGGATTTGCAATCCATCATGCCAAACCTCTTTAGTACATCCATTGTGTATTTTCCTTGTGCCAGAATATCTTACCCTGTCTTTTCCACACTTCCAATCCTAGGAAGTAATGCATCAAGCCTAAGTCTTTAATCTTGAATTCTAAGGTTATCTCCTTCTTACACCAGGCTATCAGCCCTTCATCTTCTGTTAGAAAGAGATCATCAACATACATGATTAGTATAATAGGTTGGTTACCTCTTACCTTGAAGTACAGATTTGCATCAACACCACTTTTTTTAAATCTCGAGCTTTTAATAAATCCATCAATCCTGTCATACCAAACTCTGGGAGCCTGCTTAAGACCATACAAGGCCTTCCTTAGATTGCATACATGAGTATCTTTGTTATGCAGTACACAACCATCTGGTTGTTCCACAGAGACCTCTTGTTCAATATTTCCATTCAAAAATGTTTTTTTTACATCCATCTGATGTAGTTTCCAACCAAGAACTGAAGCTAATGCAATAATAGTTTGAATGGAGGTATACCTAGCTACAAGGGAAAAAGTCTCTTTGTAGTTAATTCCTCCTTTTTGAGTGAAGCCTCTAGCTACAAATCTTTCTTTGAACTTTTCCACACTCTCATCAGCTGCATGTTTGATATTATAGATCCATTTGGAAGAGACGAATGATTTGCCCTTTGGCCTCGACACAATGTCCCAGACATTATTCTTTAGAATAGACCTATATTCCTCAAGCATGGAATCCTTCCATACTTTTAATTTATCTGTTTCTTCAAATGAAGAAGGTTCGACATCACTGATGTTTCTCATCAATACAACATAGCCTCCAAACCTGTGAGGCCTCTTACTTTCTCTAAAAGTTCCTTTGGGAGAAACTATCCTTTTTGCTTCTTGCATTGTTTCTTTAAGCCACCCCGGTTTCCTTTTGGTTGGAGGTTCTTCAAGAGTTATTTCTAACTCTTTAGCAGGTTCTAGGGGCTCATTACTTGGCTGTTTGTGAGGTTCCTCCCTCTTATCATCTGGCTCTTCATTTTCAGAAGAGGGTGAAGCCGGTTGAACTGCTTCTTATTCCTGTTGAAGCTCTTCGAATTTCTTGAATGTGACTTCCTCATGGAAAGTCACATCTCTGCTTACCTCTATATGTCTCTGACCTGGTACATATATCCTATAAGCCTTGTAGTTCTCATTGTACCCCACAAAAACCCATTTCTTTCCAAAGGGTTCCATCTTTGTCCTCTTTTCCTTAGGGACATGAATATACATAGGACACCTAAATATCCTTAGATGCCCTACTTCAATTTTGATCCCTGAGAAGACCTCTTCAGGAGTCTTGTCCTTTAATATAGCATGTGGACACCTATTCTGAATATACACGACAATGGAGGTAGCTTCTTCCCATAAAGAATTTGGTAGATCCTGGTCAAACATCATTACTTTCGCTGCCTCACAAATTGTCTTGTTTTTCCTCTCAACAACTCCATTTTGTTGAGAGTTATATGGCACGATCAACTGTCTCTTGTATCCTACTGACTTGCAGAAACCCTTAAACTGGAGAGATTCAAAATCTCCTCCATTGTCTATTCTAAGGATTCTGATGTGTTTCCCTTTCTGCTTCTCAATAAAGGCTTTATACTCTTTGAATTTATCAAATGTGTCACTTTTAGCTTTAAGGAAATATATCCAACATTTTCTTGAGTAACCATCAATAAAAATGACATAATACAAACAACCACTAAGTGAGGGAGATGACATGGGACCACACACATCAGAATGAACCAGATCTAAAATGCCCTGAGCTTTGTTGTCACTACTAGGAAATGATTTCTTTATATTTTTACCTAGAATGCATCGTTTACAAATTTCGTTTTTACTAAGAGAAATAGAGGGCATGCCACATACAATGTTTTGTAGATCTAGAAGTGCTTTGTAATGAAGATGTCCAATTATTTTATGCCATAACTCACTGGAGCTAGTCGCATCATGAGCCAATGCCTGAACTGACTCTCCTATCATGACGTATAGTCCTCCTCTGCGAGTACCAATGGGTTATATTGTACTTAAGTGGATACCTTTAGCCCACAATAGTTCCTTCTTGTCTTTGAAGATCACCCAATATCCCTTGTCCTCAAGGGTTTCAACTGATAGTAGATTCTCCTTGAGCCCTGGAACATAAAATACTTCATCAACATGAATTCTAACCCCAGATTCCAATCTGAAGGAGATAGATCCTACTCCCTTTATCTTGTAACATTTGTCATCCCCAAGATCAACCTGCTCTACAAAATATTTTGTCTTGAAATCTGAGAGGATCTCCATGTACCATGTCATGTGCTTTGATGCACCACTGTCTACTAACCAAGTTTTCGGCTTTATGAAAACTAAACTGGATAAGGAAAAAACCAAGTAATATTCTTTTCTATTTTCTTTCTCATTAGAAGGAATTTTGTGTTTTCTTTTGGATTCATCATCCTCAACAGGTGAGACATGATGTTTCCTTTTCCTTGTATATTTCTTTCTAAACCAACAATCTTTATCAAAATGACCCAACATATTACAACCAAAGCATTTAATCTTAGATGTATCAATGCTCTCGCCTTTGAACGTGCCTTTGGTGTTTGGCTTCCTTTGAGAGCCTTTCTGGAAAGTGTCTTTCTTCTTTCCCTTGAATCTTGATGCTAATGTTGAATGCTCTTCTTTGGTTGGCTCACTCCTAGTAGCAGTGCGACTCTCCTCCTGGAGGCAATCATGCCATAACCTCTCAAATGTGGGTTGAATCTCTCTCCCACTTACACTGGAAAAGAAGGTCTCCCATGAAGAAGGAAGACCATCAAATCTGGCCTGTACTAAATCATCATCGTTCACTATGACACCTATAACTAGAAGATGATATCTGATCTGGGCTATTTTGGAACAAAAACATGCTACTGATTCACCTTTCTCCATCTTCAAATACTTAAGCTTATGCTTAAGTGTCCTCTTCTGACTTGGATCCCGTTTCTCATGCAAATTCACCAAGGTATCCATATAGTCCTTGGAAATCATTAACGAAGTCATTGTCGGCATTATACTATCTTTGATTGAGTCAAATGTTATTCGCTTGGCCTTTGCTTGACTCTTCCTGAAAGCCTCTCTCACTACATTAGTAGTAGGTTCCTCCACCACTGTGGTCACATACTGCTCAAGTTCATTCTCTTGCAAGATATTTGTTATCTAGAGCTTCCACACATTGAAGTTGGAATCTCCTTCGATCCTATCCTCAACCCTGACTGAAATCGAGGATGCCATGGACCTCACACTGGAAACTTAATCATGCTTGTTTGGATCTGTGTGTACCTGTTGCTGCACTTCAACAAGATTAACACACCCTAAGCTCTAATACCATGTTAAATTTTGATCTTGATTTCTTATGTGGATTATTTCTTTGAATTCTTCAACACTTTGATTCCAGCTTAATACATTTAAAAAATGTATAATCATAATTGAATAACAATAATCATGTAGATACATAATCTTTCACATCAACAACACATATACCTTGGGGAAACCTTGTACATGGAGAAAACCCCAACAAACGATATTCCTTTATTATATTAATAATGTAATATCACTTACAAACATCCACCATGAAAACTTTGCTCTTAAAGATCTTGTCAAGTTGACTCTGACCTGACAGAGACCTAAGAGAGCTTGATGATATAGATGTATCCTAGTTGCTTTCAAAGACTGAGATATATCGGCTCTGATATGAGCTGTTGAAACTACCTCTAATTGATTGATATGCGCCTCTATATGTTGATCTACAACATTGATATGGCTGCCTCTTTAGCGTTGGTATGTGTTGATGATTACAGCTGTGTGAGACATCCTCCAGGACATAGACCTGAGAGAGAGCCCCTGAGTTGGGTGTGTGGTTCCTATCTGAGGCAGAACTAGAATGTTGTGCTGCCCGCCTCCTTGCAGAGAGTTGAGATGAACTCCAGATGATTCTCCTGTGTAACGTAGTGAGAAAGAATATCTATTGAGTTGGACATGTCTGTGGCTTAGCACATGTGAACGTGTGAAATCCCATGAGATGGGTGCATCATTATGAGACAGAGATGAAACGATGTATTAGCCTCCTTTGAGAAGAGATTTGAGATGATGAACTCCAAATATCTCTCATATGTAATGCAGTGAGAAAGAATATATGTTGAGTTGGACGTGCCTGTGGATGAGCACAAGTGAACGCGATCCTAGTGGTTGAGCACTAGTGAGTGTGGTTCTCTTGTGAGATGTAGTGAGATAGAGATACATCCATGTGGCTGAGAATAGATGGATGTGCCCCTAGTGGCTGAGCACTAGTGGGTGTATGAGATCCCTTGCTATATTGTTCAAGAGTCAAACTTACCTGTAACACTATTTGTAATGTAAAGGGTACAGGTCGACCCCACCTTAATGTAAAATATAATTAATGTAAAATATAATTAATATGGTAATTATTAATTATATTTTGAGTTATTGAGGTCGGCCCTATTGTGCCAAAGGACACATCATTTGATGTAACAAGTCTTATATAAATAAAGGTGAATCCCCATTGAGGAAACACACTTAACATTGTACAATCTCATGATTTTAGAAGTTGTGGTCTGAAATTATGAGAATTACATCACCCTCTTGTGTGCTAGATTTGGTGATGGTGTGGGAGTTCTTTCTCTTGAAGAATATAGCAAAGGATTGGCTGGGTTTTCTTCTCTTGTTGAGAAGGGTTTCCTAGGATACTTCATGTGTTCTTGTGCATGGTTATTCTTCTTGTGATATTGGTTTTCTATTGTATTTATGGTTCAAGTTAAAAGATAAACATAAAATTTAATTAAATGCATGAGCCATAGCTCATTGAAAATTCAACAGTATGTACCTCTGTACAACACTGATACGACTACCTCTTTAGCGCTCATATGTACCTCTGTACAACACTGTTATGGCTGCCTCTTTAGCGCTAATATGTACCTCTGTACAACACTGATATGGATGCCCTTTTAGCGCTGATATGTACCTATGTACAACATTGTTATGGCTACCTCTTTAGCACTGATATGTACCTCTGTACATCATTGATATGGCTTTCTCTTTCGCATTGATAACACTGTTATGGCTACCTCTTTGGTGTTGATGTGTACCTATATACAACACTGTTATGGCTACCTCTTTAGCATTGATATGTACCTCTGTACAACACTGTTATGGTTGCCTCTTTATGTTGTCTCTACAACACTGTTTGCTGCCTCTATATGTGCCTTTGTATAGAAGCCTTTAATGCTTCACCTTTACCCTGCATAGCAATTTTGTAGAGGAGAGGGGATCGATCTCTGCTTATAAAGTAATGGAGGAGAAGTGGAGAGGACTCGAAATAGAGGTGTGAAAGAATGCTTGGCTTAACTCACCTTTACACTTTAGTTTGAAAAATAGAACTAGACTTGAGACTTCAATTACAACTCAACATTACACTTTAGTTTGAAAATAGAACTAGACTTGAGACTTCAGTTACAACTCAACATTGCACTTTAGTTCGAAAATAGAACTAGACTCGAGACTTCAGTTACAACTTGACTATTTACAAGGAAAATCAAATTTCTCTTCATGGTGGATAATGTTACACGTGCCAATGCACTAGATCAATACATTTATATCATTTGCAATATTAGGAATATCGTTTGTTTCTAGCTCACAGGAATTTTATATTAAATCTCACTTTTTTCTAGATGCCTTGACTTTTGCTCATGGATCACAAGGCTTGACTAGAATCACATAGGTTATACATTCCCCCTGAATTTTGCACTAGTCTGTCTATGCTCACAGAGGTTGTACGTTCCCCCTGATTTTTGCACTAGATTGTCTATGCTCACAGAGGTTGTACGTTCCCCCTGGATTTTTTCATTACCTCAAAATATTGATTGATTCTCCAAATCTCCGTGGTTAGCCTCAGGGTGGCCCATATGGCCTCTCATTAGAGAATGACTATTGATGCTGCCAAATTTAATAACAGGTACCTCAACACATGCTTTGTTTCTACCAAATGTACATGTATAGGCTCAACCATGTACTGACTCAATGTGTTCATTGCAAAGCATATATTTGGCTTGGTGTTAGCCATATACATCAAGGATATGATCAATTGTTTGTACATCATGGGATCAACCAAATATGAAGAAGAATCACTCAAGTGCTTCAGATTCGTAACCATGGGTGTGGCCATGGACTTGCAGTCCATCATCCCAAATCTCTGTAGGATCTCAACTGTATAATTTCATAACCATAGGCGTGGCTAAGGAAGATATCATATGGTTTTTGCCACACTTCTAATCCCAATAAATAGTGCATCGAACCCATATCCTTCATTTCAATCTTTGAAGTGAGTTCCCTCTTGCACCCATCTATGAGCTTCTCATCCCCTGTAAGAAACATGGCATCCACATATAATACTAATATCACTGGGAAACCATATTCAACCTTGCAGTAAAGGTTGGGATCTGCATCACTCTTGGTAAACCCCAAGCTCATAAAATAAATGTCTATTCTTCCATACCATGTCCTAGGTGCCTGCTTAAGCCCATACAAATATTTCTTCAATAAACATGGGACTCCTTCCCATAGATCACAAAACCTTGTGGTTTCTCTATGTACACTTCTAGCTACTGGAGAAATTGTCTCGTAATAATATTCTCCCTCTTTATAAGAGAATCCTCTAGCCACAAATATAGCTTTGTACTTCTCTATGCGGCCATCTGCAGCATGCTTGATCTTGTAGATCCACATGGAAGTCACTACTTATTTCCCTTCTGGTCTCAGAACCACTTCCCACACATCATTCTTCATTATGGATTTGTACTCTTCCATCATAGAATCCTTCCACACTTGCTACTTTGCATCTTCCTCATAAGTGGAAGGTTCTAAATCAATGATCTTACTCATCAACCCCACATAGCTAGAAAAATTGTGTGGTCTCTTTCTCTTTTTAAAGTTTGACTTCCTCTGATTTTGTACAATATTTGGAGCCATCTTCTCCCTCTACATATACTGACTTCCTCTGAATTTTGATCTCCTATGAAATGTTTTGGGAGGTTGATCCTCCTTCTTGGATCTTGAGGGATGACTCCCTATGAACTTTGGATCCCTCTGAGTTAGTACTTGGTGGGCCATCTTCCTCACCATTGGTTGAGCCACCTGCTCCTCCTCATAATAGTGACTCTATGTAACTCAAGAAACTCTGAGTTTCACAAAGAATTGGACGTCTCACTGCATCCTACAAAGTATCACGAATCCATGTTGGACTCTATCTGGTCATTGCCACATCTCTGGTTCGATCCACTAGCCCTTCTAGCTTTACTGACTCTTCCTGATGATCTAAAGAGTGAATAAATGAACTGTATGATCATCCTACAAAGCCTTTTTCTCCTCACTGTCAATCTCCGTGTGGAACACTCTGTATCCTACAAAAATATCCTTCTTTCTAGAAGGTTCTAACTTCGTCATTTTTGCCTTCGGTATATGGATGTATATTGTCAGGTATACAACTCAATGTTTGGATAGTCTGCTCCATGTCTCAAAATAGATACCATATAATTTGTTGCCACCTGCAAGCATCACTATAGATCCCTCTCAGAGCTATCACATGTGACCTTCCTGGAACAAGAACAAGAACAAAAAAAAAGGACAACACTTTTCTTGTGTTGTGACAATTATTCCTCCATGATAACCTACTTGAAAAAAAAAAACAAGAACATTTCCATGGTAACTTCCATGGAATTTACAAGGTAACCTTCCTGGGACAAAGATAACAACCGATAACATCTCCTAGAAGAGACCAATTTCATCTTGTAAATAAGTGCATCATTAGTTCTAAACGGTGAGCATTTACATAATGATCATCGTACCAACAATACTCAAATGTTACTAAACATTTGATAGAAAAAATACTTAGTAGTAATAGAAATCTAAAGATTTTTGTCCCTCAAATTGAGGAGATTTTGCACACAGAAAGGGAATACCATCAACTCATTTCGGTAGAAGAAGATATGTTAAATCCTACTCAGGCCAGACTCTATGTTGAAGCCACAACCCCGTGTGTGTCTCCAAGAACTAAGGTAAGATATGAAATTTTGTCACTTGTAGTTAGTGTGGGAAGTAAGGATAACAGTAAATGTAGTCAATGTAGTGGAAGTAGTACGCCAAGTTAGAATTAGTTAGTGTCACCAAGGAAGAATATTGTGCAATACACAATGGCGGGAGTAGACCCCACATTGAGAATGCCTATTTTTCATGGAGCAGACTTAGAAGACCTAGAACAACATTTGTTTGTTTGTGAAGCAATATGGATAATGAAGAATGTCCAGGATTATGATGCAAAGATTGCGCAGTTGGAAACAACGTTCAAAGAACGTGCATTACTATGGTATATGATGTATCATTCCAATGTACCTAGGGGAAAAACCATAACATTAGCAGACATCATGCAAGCCTTGTTGAAAGAATTTCAGAAGCCAAAGTCTGAGTCACAATGTATTACAAATGTGAAAGAGATCAAGATCTTAAAGTATCAGTTGGATTGCCTGATTCCAGATGAGCAACATAGGGAGTGGTTCATCGCAGGATTATTTCCCCATATACATTGCCCTTTGATGCAACATAATATTACATTGCAGTCAGAATCCCTATAAGATATTTATATGAGGTTGGAAGCATCCCCTGTAGGAGAAAATGGCACAGGGATGGCTCAAGTCCAATCGCAATTAGAAGCATTGAACATTCAGTTGTAGGAATTGACTAAATGAAAGGAAAAGCGTGAAGAATTCTGATGTACTACATGCAGAACATAAGGTCATCATACGAACGAGTGTCCAACATTTAAGGAGTATTTGGCTACAAGAGCTTCGATTCCTGTAGGAGTATGATGAGAGATATGTAAAATGATGGGTTATCATCCTATTACTTTCTCGTTGATGCAGAAGTACTAGAGCACTACTAGAAACATGTTTTGTAATTTTTTTGAGTTTGTCGGACATGATGAAAAGGAGTGTCGCACACTAGATCTAATGAGAGAGCACACTGCGGATGCATACATAGTCTAAGGGGAAGAAGGATCAAAAGGAGGGGTACCACAGTACAATACTTTGAGAGGTTACAATCAAGGAGGAAGAGGAGGATTCAGAGTTAATGGAAGAGAAATATTTGGAAGAGGAAGAGGTATGATTATATGTTATAACTATAATCATCCTAGGAATTTGGCGTGAGACTGTCTGAATCCTTACACGACATGCACTTACTTTAGACAATTGGACCATGCGACAAATGACTGTCCATAGTTGATTGCGAAGTGCCAAGAAAAGAGGAACCTGAATGTGCAGATGATAGTTGCATAGGAGTGTGATGAATGACTTGAGGTAGCAGTTGTTACGCATGAAGGAAAAAGAACAAGAGATGATGCGACATAGCAGGGAAAGAAGACCAAGCAGTGGGTAAGGAAAGAAACATAGCCTCCTTCGTTATTTTACCCTAGAAAGGATAATAACACATACACGAAAGTAAGGAAAGAACTACTGGAGACAGAATGGATAACATTGACTTCAACTGCACCACCTGTGTATGATAGGCCACCATTGTATGACATACTTCCATTCTATGACCATTTAGAAATGAAATTTGAAAAGGTGAGTACCTTGAGAAGTTTCTTGAAGAGTTTTTTAGAATTAATGAAGGATGACACTGCATTAAACGCACTGCACGTGATGATCAATCAATGCTTGCAAGCTAAAGAATCCCATGTTGTACAATGAGTAGTTAACCAAGAAAAATGCAAGAGAAGGACAAATAGGGAATTTTGATTGAATGCACAGATGGGATATTATGAAATGGATAATATCATTTTAGACTCGGGATCTAATGTGAATTTCTTTCTGAAGCAAACCTGGGAGACTATGGGAAAATCAAAGTTAATCTGATCACCTATTCAGTTGAGATTACCAAATCAACATAAGACTGTTCCAATTGGAAGGATGTTAGGGATAAATGTTAACATTGATGGAGTGTGAAGTATAGTTTATTTTGAATTAATCGAGATAGTAGACAACAATAAGCCTTATCCACGGTTATTAGGACTTGATTGGGTTTTTGATAACCAAAACTTGATTGATATGAAGAAGAGATAGATGGTCTTTGAAGCGAGAGACGAGAAATTTAATTCATTTTTGGATCCAATAGAGGGGAGAAGATACGTGGAACCGGTGAAGGGAAAAGAGATTGGTAACCTTTATAATGTGACTACGTGGATGGATAATTATATGAACCCTATTGCTGATGGTGCACTCAGTTGGTGAAGCATAAGTTCCTACACATCAGATTGAGAAGACGAACTGGAGCATTCGCAACAGAGATTACATGAAGTATCGACAATGAGATGTTCTCATGTTACCCATGCGTTATGATGGATTGGAACCGAGGTATGTGTGGTGGACTAACAACCATAGACTCTTTTATAAAGGAATTTGAATTGAAGATACTAGATCAACATAGACTGTTAGCTATAGATGTCACGTTGAAAGCGACTTCTACAATATGGTGGGTTAATGTGCATAAGGAAAAAATAGAGGATTGGAAGAAATGGAAAAGATTGTTACAGGTCATATTTGGAGCATGAAATGAACATATTGCACGGAAGTATATGGGGTTGATTTTTCCTACAGAGCATGTTACACACTGCCTTGTAACATGGAGAAAAGTACCAAAGCAAGAATGGACACACTTGTTTATACACACTCTGGATATTATTTTGAATAATTGGTATTTGGAACTAGAAGTGCACAAAGAGACAACAGATTAGGAAGAGTTGACTCACAATTTCAAGGTAAATCTCAGTTTTGAAGATGAGGCCCCTTTAGTATACTCAACCCTACAGGTGATCAAGGACAATATTTTCACATCAGAAGACTTAATCGAACGAGTACTCGTATGTAGCATGCATAGATCTTCTGTGACAATTTGATAATTTTTGGAATGCTATAATGTCGTTGGAGAATACTAGGAGGATGATGATTTGAGAAATGTACAAGTACCAAAAACTAAGGGAGAACACGCAGTAGAAGTTCTAGGACTTGAATCTATAGTATATGCAAATCCACTAAGAACGCATAAAGTGAATATTGGTACAGAGGATAAGCCCAAGTTTGTGAACATAGGAGATTATTGGCACTCATTTAATGTGTGAATATCACGATATGTTTCCAACTACATTTTTAGAGATGAAATGGATTTTTGGAGAGTTAGGAGAAATGAAAATCCATTTAAAACCAAATGTTAATCAAGTTAAGCAGAGACAATATCGACTGAACCTGGTGTATAAGAAAAATGTGAAAGTAGAGATAGAGAGGATGTTGGAAGTAGGAATTATTGAACCTGTTGCAGATTCAAAGTGGATTAGTCTAATGGTGGTTCAAGATAAGAAGACAAGAGGTATCAAATTTTTTGTATACTTGAGGAAACCAAATGATTCTTGCTTACATGATCCATTTCCTACTCCATTTAAGATGAATTCTTGGAGACTGTAGGAGGACAAGAAGCCTACTCATTCATTGATGAATTTTCAGGGTACCATCACATTAATATTGCGGAGGAAGATAGACATAAGACTATATTTGTGACAGAATGGGTATGTTACCAATACACAATTATGCCTTTTGGATTGAAGAATGCACCAAAAATATTCTCCTGAGTGGTTGTAGCAACGTTTAAAGATTTTATTAATAAATTCATGGAAGTATACTTAGATGACTGGATAGTGTGTTGAGCACTCAACACACTCTTAAAATTCTCAAATTTTGGGGTACCACTTTCTATTGATTTTGTAATTTGCATTTTTGTTTCCTTTGATTCAACATGAGTTGCACTCCTATTGTTTTTCCAAATAATCATTTATTTTCAAATTTTGAATTGCATCTACAAATAAAGAAATGGTCCAAACAAAACCAAAGTCACGTGTTTTTCAAACAAGAGAAGAAAATACAAAACACTTGGTGGTTTTCCCAGGAAAAGGAAAAAAAGTTTCAAATCCACTACTAAGAGAAAATATCTCTGACACCCAATGGGAACTTCTCTAAAGCGCCGACGCTGATCAATATTGGGCATCGGCCAAAACAATACACATGTCAAAAGGACCAACACATGTTTGAGAATGTCGATTTCGATCAACATCAGTTGTTGGCCAGGTCCGATACTAGTTTCTCGAAGACACTTCCTGCTCAGGAAAATGCCAACACCGATCAACATCAGGCATCGAAAAGTTCAATATTTGTGTCAAAAGCGTGACACAATCTCGAGAAATTTGACGCCAATCAACATCAGGCGTAGGTTGTTTAAGACACCAACTGTGAGGGGGTGTGCTTGTTCCTAATGTTGTCGACTTCGATCAACATCATGCATCGGTGAGGTAAATTGACGAAACACTTATCGTTGAGTCGAACAGATAGTCGTTGATGCCCAAGTAACATCGAAAATAGGCACCCAGGATTGAACAAAGGGAAACACAAAGACCATGAGAAAATGCAAAAAAACCAATAGACATTGGCATTGATCGATCAATAAGACTAAACCTATCTTTAGACCCGCATCCTACTTCTGTTCGATGCTCGATCTGAGAGATTATGACGAATAATATGAATCACCCATTCAATATTTTCGAGGATCCTCAAATTCATCGAGACCATCCATCTTAAGACCATCTTCCCACACACTTCCCTATGTTTCAGTCTTACTAAAACATTCCATGTTGACACCCCGGTCAAATCACATGCAGGAAAAAGAACATGTCCCCTTCATTTACATCGGATCAACTATTTAGACATGCATTTGCTTAAAAAATTCAAGTAGTTTTAATGGACGAATCTCAGATGCAAACTGTTGCACACCAACCTACAATCATTTAAATTTATTGTTAAAAAAATCCAACGTCCTTTCACTCTGTTGGGTTGGTCGTCGCTTTTTCTACTAGAGTTAGTACAAGTGATGAATGGAATTAATGAAAATATTCCATAGATCCGTTGTAGCGAAAACTTAATTATTGTGGAGGTGAGAGACAACTGTTATTTATTCGAATACATTTGAGTGATCTCATGTTTGCATAGAACTGTTTGAAATTATTTCACAATGTTGATTAAGATTGGTTGTCATTGATGTCAACCCTTGAAGAAAGTTCGGTAGCGAATTCTGGTAGCACAAAGGTTTGGGTAATGGACCCAAGGTTGTTTCATGTATAATTGTATGAGTTTTAATATATTTGAAGGTAATATTATTCTATATGGATAGTACATGTCATTCCATATCCGGTGGTATTTGACCCTAAGATATTAGCATTAGAAGAAAGATTAGATCTAAACTCAATAAGCATGGATGAATTACATGGAATCTTCATAGCATATGAAATGAGAATTGAACAAGAAAATAAAGATATAAAAGAAACAACCTTCAAAGAATAAAAAAAGTCAAAGAAAAAGGGAAGGCAAAAAGAAGAACATAACAACAACAGTGATGTCTCAGAAGATGATGAAGAAGTGACCAACTTTGTCAAAATACTGAACAAGGGAACCGACGGTAAGTATAGAGTTAATATTCCTTTAATTTGTTTTAATTATGACGGTATTGGTCATTTTTATAACAAATGTCCTTATACGAAAAAGAGAAATGATGAAGGTTACTCAAAAGACAAACAAACATATAAAGACAAAAGAACCACAAAGAAAGTTTTCAATAAAAACTTATGGACCAAAGAAGACATCTCATCATCAGATGAAGATGAAGTTAGTGACACGGAGACAAAAAGAGTTCTATTCATGGAAGTAGAAGACGCTGATAAAAAAAACTCCGAAGAAGAATATAAAGAAGTCGAAGAAGAAATTGAAGAAGTAGAAGTTGACTACCGAGATGAATTAATGTGTGCCATAGAAGTTATCAGAAGGAAAAAGAAGAAAAACAAGAAACTACAAGCAAAACTAGACAAGAAAGAAGAAACTCAAGAACTAAAACAAATGATCACAAATTTGAAGGTTCGAATAGAATAAGATAAAAGAATTGAAGAAGCACTCGAACAACTAGAATAAAAAGACAAGATCATTGGAAATTTGGAAGCAAAGATTGTCACATTAAGAAACGATATTCAAAAGAAAAATATGCAGAACAACTCAAAAGTTTTGGATGAAATTATCAGCAGTCAAAAATCTCATCATGACAAGTCCAGACTTGGATACAATCACACAGAAAAATGATCAAGCTCCAAAACAACAAAGCAAGAAACATATCCAAAAATCTTTGTAGAAACAATCAAGGGGGATAGGAAGATCTACAAGGAAGATTATAGGGACACTCCTCCAACGAGAAGATTTGTATTTTAGAATCAACAACCGACAGATAGGCCTCAGGAAGAATAATTTCATAAGAGTACCTCCTTTTAGAATATCTTCAACTCCCAGGTATCAAACTATATTTTTTGGTTTATGTTATGCATGTAATAATTTTGGACATAAAGTTGTGAATTGCAGAGCTAACAACAGGAACACAAACAACTTTGAAAGTCATACACAAAGGGGTTATCCAAGAAGGCCTAGTGAAACACAGAGAATAAGTTACAATAGGTTTGAATATTTGAGCACTGAAGTGGAATGTTACAAATGTAACAATTTTGGACACATGACCAAAGATTGTAGAATGACAATCCCTCCTAGAGAACCGCAACATAATAACAACAGTCACAGACAAGAACCTCAGAAAAGGACATGGATAAGAAAGCAGGATCAATGTAACAATGAATAATGTGTTAGAATATGATGGATGTGCTCGTTTAACCATAGACAATATCACTATTGTCACCCAACCATAGGCCGAAGCCACCCCTGAGCACCTTAACCTTGACATAGAATCATTCCGAAAGAAAACCCTAGGCTAGATATCCAAACAATATACACACCTCTCTCCAAGGACAACCCACCAAACAAGAGTAACAAGAGCTGATCAGAGAGTCCAAACCATAACCAAGAGAGAGTCCAAGCCAAAACCAAAATCTGCTAGATGCAACAACTGCACCGATAACTCTCCTCCAAACTTGCGCACAAACTGGCCAATTGCAGTATGCACAAGTGTTTCTTTTGCAGTTCTAAGAATAATGGCTAGAATGAAGATTGACCTCCTATATTTATACTAATTTTGGCACACCACTGGGGCCGACTTCTCATTCTGGGTACTAATTCTTTAGTATATAATATTTCCTTTAACCGACTTCTTCTTTTGGAGGCTAATAACCTAATACAAGTCATTCTTTTGAGTCAGCTTGTCTTCTAAGGTTATTAACCAACTAATTAGTGTTTCTTCTTGATTCCCAGAATATTCTATTCTCGTCAGGTTTACACGTGGAGGTAAATACCTCCCGCAACCACCATAATATCAACACTCCCTCCTAGCTAGGGAGGTATTGAAGGTAATGGTCTTGCGCAAAAACATACCATTCACCTGGTAGAATCAACATAGTCGTATATACTATCTCATGATTAGATCATGAGCATAATCATCACTATCAGTGTCATCAGTTGCATCATCTCTCGAAACTATACTCCATCTGAGTAATCAGACATGACGTTGGATAAGTCACTCACTCCACAGAGTGACACAAGAGCCATTATTCTAATCTAGACATATTTCCTAGAAGAATAAGTGTCCTGGACCATTTTCCGTCTGGGAAATCTTTGTCCATTGATCATCCATCTAGCTAATAATTATTTCCAACACTACTTATAGTTTTCAAGGCAATCAAAACAATTTCATTCAATAGAACACAACTATGTCTATCCATAGTAGTACACAACTACAATCCAATGGTACACTGCCACACCAAGTATCACACATATACTTGATCAGTGACATATATTCATAATCAGTGGAACACATCCACCACGGTAGTATACATCTATTGTCTGGAGACATTCAATCTCCATAACAATCATATCATCTGATATCAACTTGCACAGAAAACATTGTTATGATATAAACTGAGTCATCTGGGCTATTCTTCCTCTCACATCTATGAGATTTGGAAGATCATCTGCCCTTAGAAGGTAAAACATCAATAATGAGCTATATAGACTATTCTTCTCAAGAAAGGAAGAATAAATGTCTCGATTTCTGAGCTTGAACCATTCCCTATCCGGGCCATTCCTCCGGCATTAAACAAAGTGCAACCTAGAGAGACTGAATCTACCCTAGGGAATGCCTATCCCTGATTGTTGAACCTAGACCATTCATCTATCTAGGCCATTCCTCCGGCACTAAACAAAGTGAAACCTAGAGAGAATGAATCTTCCCTAGGGAATGGTTATCCAGACCATTTCCTAAGGAAACGATTGCCCTGCACCAATCTCCAAAAAATACCATTCTTCGAAACTGCTCACAACTGTGAGCTTCGAATGAATGACTGTCTGGCGAGGCGGACCAGTCTTCTTGACCGCTACTAAGAGTGACCTTCAAGAAGAGAGATTGTCCTAGACCATTCCCCATGTTAACCACAAGGGGAATCGTTGTCTATGGTACATCAACAATCCATCGAACCATTTTCATTACGAAAATGATCGTTCGATCTGGACCATTTTCCAAACTAGAAAAATGCTTGTCCATCAGAAATCTCAAACCACTTTCCGAACTGGAAAGGAACTTCTCATCCTGGACCATTTTTAGAACTTGAAAAATGACTATCCATAAATCAATAACGCATCAGTGCTCCCTCCCAACTTGGAAGTCATCTCTTCCTTTTTCAATAAGGAAGTCATCTCCACGAGCTCCATCTTGAGTATACAAACTCTTTCATCTTGAAGAGAGGCTTTACCAAAATGTTTTCTTATCTACTCATCTGTGGAGATATATATTGGATAACCACTTTCTATTTTATGGACTTCATCACAGAGAGTGTAATGTTTGATCTCAATGTACTTTGTTCTTTCTGGAACACTGATATTCTCTTGAAGGCTTCATATAGCTCTGATCAATATAGTATATCATTGTTGGATTCATCTTTTGTTTCCTGCTATCTCATAACATCGTGGCAAGGTTCAAACTGGAACATATCCAAGTGGTACTTATTTTTCCATCATGAGAGTTTGTCATGGATTAGTAATCCATAATCCTGAGCTTCTAAGTAACCATTCTGATACAATATCTCTATTATAGAAAAAATTTCACCATGCTTCTGTTGTGCATTGGAGGTTCTCCACCAAGTTGTCTCCTTCCATCTGCATACAAAGGTTTCTTCCTGGTATACCTCAAAACATTGAGGTTGTTCTACATACGTTATTTGTTCATTTATTTTGGAGAAATTTATTTGCATTCATATGATGTAAACTCCAAACCATTTATATTGTGGACGATATAATGGCTCATGTAGAGGTATGTCTGGTTTACTGGAACAAGCAATCATCATAGTCTTCTCCCTCCATCTGGGAGAACCTCTAGTTCTGGATCTTGCAATGATTACATTCATAATTCTTCAATTCATTGTTCTTCATCAATTCCTCTGCTTGATTGCTTTTAGTGAGTTTAGATCAGGCTTGTAGTCTTTGTGATTCTTGATACAATGACTGGTTGTTTTGGATTTTACTTCTCTCTTGGAATCTTCATGTTCTTTCTCATATTTTTATTTAGCTATTAGGTCCATGGATTTTTCTATAGATTCCATTCCCTAAAGATTCAAACTTATTTATTTCATCATAGGATCATGGATGTGGATGGACAACCAGGGATACTTTAAGGCTTCTTTTCGAAGAAGACTTCTTCTAAAGTCAAACAGAACACGCGTTGCTCTTCATGGTTGATACCATTGATGGGAACATGGATAGATACTTCATCATCTTCAGTGGATCTTATTATTTAGGATTAGCTCCCTCCTAATCCTTGCTTCATGCATGAGTGCATGCTCATCTTTTGGAATTCTATAATCAGCTCCCTCCAACTAAGAGAGCCCATGCTTCTGTTTGCATCCTTATTGCCTTCTGCAAAGTGTCGCAAGTATTTTTCCAATTTCATCTTGATTGCTGACTTATTTTTGTCTTTTTCTTCTTCTAGGTTTCTTCAAGATTGATTCTGATTTAGGCTTATCTTGTAGTTGTTACTTATGTAATAACTTCCACATGATTTTTTACTAGGGTTTTTTGATGCACTTCATCCTTTCATGTGTATTTCATGACTTGTAGTCATTGTGATAACAATCCTTATCTTGTTGTTCTTCCATAGGTATAATTTCTCTTTGAACATATTATTTTTTAGGAAATAGATATGCAAAACATGGTATGTACAAGAACTATGAAGAGTATTGTTACCTTGTCTTAGAGGAAGAAGTTTGTTTTGTCCTTCTTGGCTTTGTTTGAGGGTTCCCTTTCTTCAACAACTGATGCTTCGTGTGTTTCCTTCCTTTTCTTTAACTCGGGACAAGCATTCTTGTAGTGACCATACTTTCGATAATTGAAGCATTGTATTCTTGACATATCTTTCTCTTGATTTGGTTTCTTCCTGGAGCCAAACTTCTTTTTATTCCAGAAATCCTTGAACCTTACTGTGAAGACTTGATCATCGTACTTCTTTTGGGGTTTCTCTTTTGCACTGATCCTTGATTCTTCTTGTGCACAACAAGTCCAAATTTCTTCAAATGTAGGATATTCCTTCCTTGTGTTCATGCTTGCGGAAAATGCATCCCATGTCTTGAGAAGATCATTGAGTACTATATTTACCAGATCCTTCTCTGAAATAATCTCTTCAAAATCTTGTATTTGATCTCTTAACTGAGATATTCTCACAAAGTATGATGTTATGTTGTAATCATCATTCATATTCATGTCATGGAGCTCATTCTTCAGACTCATTACTTGTCCAATGTTTTTTACTAAGAAGAGGTTTGTTAGGGCATCGTACATCTTCTTAGACGAATCAAGATGGGAGATGTAGGGTATCAGGTGGTCTTTTATAGAATCCACTATGATACTCATGGAATTGATTCCATTGTCTTTGAAATTCTCCATAATTGCATCGTTATGCGGTTCCTTTTCTTTTCCTTCTTCAAACTTTGGTTCCACAATTATTCCTTTCACGATATCCAACAAACGAATCAAGATGGGAGAATTAGGGTATCAAGTGGTCTTTTATAGAATCCACTATGATACTCATGGAATTGGTGTCATTGTCTTTGAACTTCTCCATAATTGCATCATTATGCGGTTCCTTTTCTTTTCCTTCTTCAAACTTTGGTTCCACAATCTTTCCTTTCACGATATCCAACACTTTATTCTTGGAAAGGATGAGATCAATCCTTGTGTTCCATGCTCTGAATTTAGAAGCCGCAGCTAACTTGTTTTTTGACTTCACAGAGTAAGTCATGGTTTCTTTGACTTGGTCAGCCCTAGATTTGACCAAAAACTCAAACTTGACATCTTATCTTGTTGAGAGTACCAGGATATGCACTAGACTAGGGTGCACTAGTCTATCCGTAAGTTGGGTCAATCCCTTCACTTAAGGTGCCTCAATGAGAGGATTAAGGTTTCTGCAACTGCACTTGCTAGTAACCCTGGCGATAGTGCTTTGGTAACTGCTCTTGCTAGAAACCCTAGCAACAGTTCTTCAACGAGCTTAGTATCCTTATGGATATTCTCCCTTCCAGTGGTTAGACTTAATGAAGGATGTGTGGTCCCATAACCTGTTAGAATATGATGGATGTTCTCACTTAACCATAAACAATATCACTATTGTCACCCAACCATAGGCTGAAGCCACCCTCGAGCACCTTAACCTTGACAGAGAATCATTCCGAAAGAAAACCCTAGTCTATATAGCCAAACAATATAACTCACCTCTCTCCAAGGATAGTGCACCAAATAAGAGTAAAAAGAGATGATCAGAGATTCCAAACTATAACCAAGAGAGATTTTAGGCCAAAACTGAAATCTGCTAGCTGGAGCAGCTGCAACGACATATCTCCTCCAAACTTGTGCACAAACTGGCTAAACTGCAGTGCACACAATTGCTTCTTTTGCAGTTCTAAGAATACTGGCCAGAATGACGACTGGCCTCCTGTATTTATACTAATTTTGGCAGACTACCTGGGCCGAATTCTCATTCTGGGTACTAATTCTTTAGTATATAATATTTCATTTAGCTGACTTCTTCTCTTTGAGGCTAATAACCTAACACAAGTCATTCTCTTGAGCCGACTTGTCTTCTAGGTTCATTAACCAACTAATTAGGGTTTCTTCTTGCTTCCTCGAATAATCTATTCTCGTCAAATTTACACGTGGAGGTAAATACCTCCCGCAACTACCATAATATCAATAGAATGCACACTTTCTCTACAAGATAAATAGAAGAAACATGGCTAGTATGTTGACATTGGTTGTTCAAAACACATGACAGGTGATAGAGACAGGTTTCTTACATTACAAAAGGAAAGAGATGGATTAATATCCTTCGAAAAGGATGATTAAGCCAAAATCATTGGAAAAGGCACAGTCAAAATTGGGAACAAGAATACAAAGGAAGGAAATGTTCTACTAGTAGAAGATATGAAACATAATCTTCTAAGTGTGAGTCAAATGTGTGACCAAGGTCATAAAGTTACTTTCGATTCACAAAAGTGTGAGATAAGAAAAGAAGGTTCAGGAAAATTGATTGCTACAACTACGAGAACTTCAAGAAACATATATGTGTTAAGTGAAATTGAAAATAAAAAGTGTTGTATAGGAAATGAAGATGAAAGTTGGTTATGACACAGAAGAATGGGTCACATACATTTTTATAACCTTGTCAAAGTCAGCAAAAGAGAAGCAGTCATAGAAATGCCCTAGATCAGGAAACCAACCAACACTTTATGCAAGCATTGTCAACAAGGAAATTAAACAAAGACCAAGTTCAATTCAAAAGAATATTCAATGACAAGACCATTGGAAATTGTGCACACTGATCTAATTGGACCAACTACAACAAAGGGATAAAAAGTTGAGAAATATTTTATGTTATTAGTTTATGATTATACAAGAATTATCATAGTTTGTTTTCTCAAGATTAAGTCAGAATCTTTTGAAAACTTCAAGATCTACAATGAAATGGTTGAAAATGAAATGGATTAAAAAATCAAATGCTTGAAATCTGATAATGGAGGAGAGTTAACTCCAAATGAATTTATGGACTACTACAACAATCATGGAATAAAAAGACAATTCTTCGTTTCTAGGGCACCTCAACATAATGGAGTTGTTGAAAGAAAGAAAAGGACAATACATGAAATGGCTCAAACAATGCTAATGGATGTGAAATTGATAGATATTTGTTGGACACAGATAATGCATACAACAGTTCACATTCAAAACAGATTAATGCTCAGAAACAACACTGACAAAACTCCTTACAAGCTATGGAAAGGAAGACCAACAAATGTAAAGAACTTTAGAGTTTTTGGAAGCAAATGATACATCAAAAGAGAAGATGGCAGAATGAGAAAGTTTGACTCTCGTGTGGGCAAATGAGTACTTGTTGGTTACTCAAGTACAAGAAAAACATACAAGTGTTACAACCTGAGATTGAACAAAGTGGTGGAAAGCATCAACGTAACAATTGATGAAATAGGTAGATAAGAATTAAAGGAAGAAGAAAATGAATCAATGGAACAACTTTACGAATAAGAAACAAAAGATGAAAAAGAAGGGGAAGACGAAGAGGATCCGACAGAAACAAAAGAGCAAGTTTAGCAGGTAACTCCAAAAACACTTAGCAGATGAGTACAAAAGAATCATCCTTCAGATCAAATTATCGGAAACAAAGACGCAGGAGTTGAGACTAGAAGAAGAATCCATTCACCAGAACAAACACACCTAGCACTCACATCTATGATTGAACCAACCTATTTTGAAGAGGCCAGCAAGGATGAATTTTGGAACAAGGCCATGGATGAAGAATTTGATCAAATAGAGAAAAATTATACTTGGGAATTGGTTCCAAGACCAAAGGATAAGAATGTGATCGGCACAAAGTGGTTATATAAGAATAAATTGAATGAATATGGACAAGTTACAAGGAACAAAGCTAGATTGGTATGTAAAGGATATGCACAGGTTGAAGGAATCAACTTTGAGGAGACATTTGCCCCAGTTGCCAAAATGGAATCAATTCGATTGCTTTTAGCTTATGCTTGCTCCAAAAATATTAAACTGTATCATATGGACGTAAAATCAACTTTTCTGAATGGGGAACTTGAAGAAGAAGTCTACATTGAACAACCAGAAGGATTTCAGTTGTCAGAGAACACAGATTATGTGTGTAAATTAA
>JZKD02S1627253.1:1594560-1613136 GCA_000966675.3 Picea glauca | reverse complement strand
TGGTGATGTATTTTCCCAGTTAAATGTATTCTCACTCTGTAATCACTTTGTTATCTGAAACTAATCTTTATGAATAGCGTTATGTCTCAGGATTTATCTCTGATACCCTGATTCCGATTCTGAAGATTTCGATGTTCATCCTCTAAATATCTTCAACTAAGAGATTCTTAAGTGCTTGTTAGTTGGAGTTGTTTCCCTTTTCTTTTCCTCTGTCCATCACTTAAATTATTAAAGATCCAGTGAGCTTGTTATYTYDCCYTGTGAAAKTTTTCTTTKTCATTTCTGGTTGTTTCTCAGATTTGATTAAATACAGACCCCATAGCCCAATGGATGTGTTAGCTGTCTCAACCACTTTATAAACCCTTTTTACAACAAAACCCTTGTTCTTCATAACTAGCCTAACATTTCTGCAAACAAAGATATATCAGACAGAGAGATCCCTCTCTGAGTCTTGGAGGGCTAGATCCAAGACTCGAAGCGGTTCTGATGTTGCCTCTGTGATTGCCTTTTCAACCTTGGGCAAATTACAGAGTGCTAACACCATGTTTGTTAGCTTTTATAGCTCGGGAGGTACTCCACATGTTTGTCTTGTATGCAGAAGTAGCCTTATATTTTAACTACTAGATACTTGACTTTTTAATGGGTTTTTATAAAGTTGTAATAGAGTTGTTTTTTTTATTAAAGTGACTTTTTATTGAAGTGTACTTTCTAATATTAAAGTGAATTTATTTCATAAAGTGCACTTATCTTATAAAGTGAAATTGTACTTTAATATTTTAAGTGATTTATTTTGGAGGGAATGAATCATGTCCCTTGATCATGTAAAGACAAGATTAGATCTTCGCCTTTGGATTTAGGAATGAGGAATGTGAAAAGAAACTTGAAAGGTGAAAGGTCATTTTTGAATTATAAGAGAATGCATTGGGTAGTATGAAACACAATGAGAAGAAGAGATTGAGATATTTATGAGAGAGATTTGAGGAGGAGAGGAAAGGGCAGCAAGTTGGGCGCATTTCCCAAGAGATCTTGGGCACATTTCCTAAGGTAAAACTCTATTTTGAGTGTGATGAAATTTATTGTTGGGAGGGAGGTTGTACTGTATGGATCTGTACAATTCGTACAACAAAGAAGTGGGAATGTTTTTCAAGGCAAGGAAGGAATGAAAATCAAGGCAGCTTGAGGATATTTGATGTTGAAAGGCAATCATACAGAACAGATCGTACAACAACAGATTGAAATGATTTTCGAGGTGTTATTTTTCTGGGTAGATCATACAACAATACAAATTGGAACATTTTTCAAGGTAGATTTTTGGAGGGACAGTTTGGGTGTTGTAAGTGGTTTTCTCCTGGATTTTAATGTAATCTTGTTGCTGATATAACTTTCTTGAAGCTAATGAAATTTCTCTCTCTCTCTTTGGGTTTCCCCACATTGGGGTTTTCCCTGGCTGGTTGCCTAAATTTCTGAGTATTACATCGATGTGTGATTGTTGTTCATTGTGTTTATTCCACTGCAAAAGTTCTTGGGAATGTGTATTTCTTCTCATAATATTTTTTGAATGTGGGTTTATACATATCAGAGTTCATTCATGACAATTATCTCTAGGTTGCTAAGTGTATGACAAAATATAGTGCATGTTGATTTTTTCATTAAATTTCTACATGGTATCAGAGCTTGGGCTCTGAGTGACAGTGAGCAATAATTTTTGGGCAATATTTGAAGGGGTTCAAATTTGTTGTTTGTTTTCCATTGAACAATTGACAGGGAGATGGTTGTTTGCATCAGGTATGAGGATCAATTTTATTGGATTTCCAAATATTTGCAATTGTAAGTCAGGATGTTGGTTATTCTTAGGGAGAACAAAATTTGGAACTTTGTCAGCACCATAGTTGTTGTTCCATCAATAGACCCTATAGCTTTGGATTTACATGAGGAAAAGGAGGAAAAATATCAAAGGCTTATTATGGATGGGGTGAAGGACCACCTTATCTCTCACTTGGCTGAGAAGAATACAACTAAAGAGATGTCGGATGCACTTAAAAACTTGTACGAGGTGAAGAATGAAAACCAAAAGATGGGATTGAAGGATAAAATGCATGATACCAAGATGGGTAAGGGGGATAGTTTGTATTCTTATCTTACTCAGGTAGCTCAAGTGAAAGATGAGTTGGATGCAGTTGGGGAGGTCATGTCGGATTCAGACTTGGTGAGGATAGCCTTGAAAGTCTTCACCAAGGAATGAGAAGTCTTCATGAAGTGTGTGGTGAATCATGAGCATCTTCTATATTGGAGTAGATTGTGGGACAATTTCACTCAGGATGAGATCTGGGAAGGATCTCAGAGCAGTGAACTAAAGGTAGATAGATTTGATGAAGAGAATTTTTCTCTTGTTGCAAAGGGAAAGGGCAAGAAGAAAGGAAATTCCAAGAGGGAATTGAGTAAAGTCAGATGTTATTGTTGTAACCAATTGGGGCACCTTGCTTCTCAGTGTCCTGAGAGGAAGAAGAAGAATAAGGAACATGAGGGGCTTGATACAACAACTACAACAACTATGGAGGAATTTTCATCCAAGTTTGATATGAAATTTTCTTTGGTTACTCTAGTATCCAATGTCGGTAGTGGAAGATTTGGGGGTGATCACAGTTGGATTGTTGACAGTGGAGCCTCTTGTCACATGACAAGAATCTGTCGAGAATTCCTTATTATCACAGAGACAGGTCCTGGCCGACTGGTGGAGAGTGAGGGAGGTATAGCACAAGTTGTACGTGGATTTGGAAGGGTTAGATTCTGACTCAAGTATGGGGGAATCCTGGAGATTGATGGAGTTCTCTTTATTCCAGGGTTGAGGGTTAACTTGCTCTCAGTCTCAGCCTTGGAGGATGCAGGATATTGTACATTTTTCAAGAGGGGACATGTATTTATCTACATGGAGGGAGTGGACCCAGTTGAACCACAAATGATTGGTGATTGAGTGGATAGGTTGTACATGTTGCAAGGACAACCTTCAGGTTAGGTTTCAATGTCAGATGAGGAGAAGGAGGCTCCTGAGACTGCGGTGGGCCCAATGATTCAGTCTTGCATTCTGAGAGAAGAGAGGGAGTCTCTTTTGAGCACCGACAGGAGGCTCAATGGGTGTGATCGAATCGATGCTCAGGGTGGAGTGGATTCTCCTAGGAGCTCAAGGTTCAGAGTGGCTTTCAAGAGGAGGTCTTCTAGTTCGAGTTATGTGCAAGTGTTGAGGATGGCTCCAGGTTCAGAGGGAGATCCTACTATGAACAATGTGATGGGACTGGATGATGGTGATGGAAGAAAGCACATCCCTTAGTAATAGGGAGTGTTAGAGTTTATATCTCGGGAGGTACTCCACATGTTTGTCTTGTATGCGGAAGCAGCCTTATATTTGCACTACTAGACACTTGACTTTGTAATGGGTTTTTATAAAGTTGTAATAAAGGTTTTTTTTTATTAAAGTGACTTTATTTCATAAAGTGCACTTATGTTATAAAGTGAAATTGTACTTTAATATTTTAAGTAATTTATTTTGGAGGGAATGAATCATGTCCCTTGATCATGTAAAGGAAAGATTCAATCTTGGCCTTTGGATTTAGGGATGGGGAAGGTGAAAGGTCATTTTAAAATTATAAGAGAATGCATTGGGTAGTGTGTATGACAATGAGAAGAGGAAATTGAGAGATTTTTTAGAAGAGGAGGAGAGGAAATGGAAACAAGTGGGGCACATTTCCCAAGATATCTTAGGCATATTTCCCAAGAAAAAACTATGTTTTGAGTGTGCTTAAATTTATTGTTGTGAGGAAGGTCGTACTATACGGATCCATACAATTCATACAATAGAGAAGTGGGCATGTTTTTCAAGGCAAAGAAGGCACACAAATTGAGGCAGTGTGAAGATATTTGTTGTTGAAGGGCAATCGTACATAACATGTCGTACAATTGTAGATTGGCATGATTTTCGAGGTGTTGTTTTTCTGGGTGGGTCTTACAACAATATAGGCTTGGCACAGTTTTCAAGGAAGATTTTTGGAGGGACAATTTGGGTGCTATAAGTGGTTTTCTCTTGGTTGTAAATGTAATCTTGTTGCTGATATAACTTTTCTGAAGCTAATAAAATGTCTCTCTCTCTTTGGGTTTCCCCACATTGGGGTTTTCCCTGGCTGGTTGCCTAAATTTCTGAGTATTACATGGATGTGTGATTGTTTTTCATTGTGTTTATTCCACTGCAAAAGTGCTTGGCAATGTGTATTTCTGCTCATAATACTTTTTGAATGTAGTTTTATACATATCACAGTTCATTCATGGCAATTATCTCTAGGTTGCTAAGTGTATGAGAGAGTATAGTGCATGTTGATTTTGTCATTAAATTTCTACAATGTTTACGTGCATGCGTCATCTGTAGCATTTGGCGTTTTTCTAGCACAACTAGGAGAAAGAGATTTAGATCCAACAGGAAATTGTCAACTATGAAACATAATTATACTACTATAGACCATGAAGGATTCAAAATAGTGTATGCACTACATAAGTTTAGATATTATCTACTGGGTTCACATTTTAAAATATACACATATGATTTTGTGCTGAGATACTTGGTCAATAAGCCAGTGTTGGGGGGAATATATGCAGATGGTTGTTACTATTCTAGGAGTATTACTTTGAAGTAATTATGAAACCAAGAAAGTTAAAATCAGGACCATATCATTTATCACAGATACTATCAAGGGAAGATGTAGGAAATTTGGATGACATTCTACCAGATGCACACTTATTTGCGGTACAGATGGTTGATGATTATTTTGCAAGTATAGTCCAGTTCTTGAGTACATGAGTAGCCCCACATGATTTTATAGTTACATAGAAGAAACAATTAGTAGTGAAGGCAGAAGAATATCAGCTAATAGAAGGAAATTTGTATAGGTTAGGAACATATGGTATTTTGCGACGATGTGTATTGGAGCATGAAATACATATGATATTGTCAGAAGCACATGAAGGAGTTACAAGAGGTCACTATGCAGAAAAAGCGACAAATCATAATATTTTACGCATGGGAATATGATGGCCCACCCTTCATAAGGACACTAAAGAATTGTGTTAGACCTGTGATGTCTGTGAGAGAATTGGGAATCCTTCCTCAAGAGACGAAATGCCTTTAGTACCACAAGTGACATTGTAGGATTTTGATAAATGGAAAGTTGATTTTTTTGGACTGATCAATCCACCAATGAAAAGGTCAGGAATGAGCTACATCATCACTACGAAAAATTACTTGACCAGATGGGATGAAGCAGAACCTACTAAATATTGCAACTCAAAAATTGTTGCATGACTTCTTTTTTAGAATGTGGTGACAAGGTTTGGATGTCTGAAAAATCCTTATGAGTGATCAAGGAAATCAATTTTTTAATAAGACGATTGTTTCATTGTCAGAAGAATTTTAGATTCATCATCAGAAGATCACACCATATCACCCTCAGGAGAATGGAATAGTGTAAGCATTCAACAACATCCTAGAGCATGTGTTGATGAAGGTATGCAATGTAATTCGAGATGATTGAGACCTGAGGATACCAGTAGTGCTATAGGCGTATAGGACAACACGTAATAAATTGACAAGACATAAACCATTCAGATTAATATATGGTCAGCGTTATCTCCATTTTTTGGGATAACTAAGGAGATTATGTCTTAGACCCTCAGGTTGCAGTTATGGAATGCTGAGAGATTACATGACCAAAAATATCCACTTGCACAGATGGAGACCCTTCTCACCACCACAGAGGTCATGATTTTCATATGGCATCCACCACACCAACTAGCTTCTGAGAAGCATTGGGCCTTGCTCCATGAGGTACAATTCAGGTATTATAGTGAGTTTCATTTCAATATTTGAGGCATTTTGAGTATGTTGTATCTTAGACTCCTTTAGATTTCATGTACATTATGCCTTTTCCCCCATTTCACCTTGGTGGTTGACACTGTTCCCTAGTAAGTGGTCTTCCTCGGGATTTTTTTTTCTACTAGGAACTCCCTTGAAGAGCCATCATATCGTTCCCAAAAATACTTACCACTTTCCATCACTTAAAACCTTCCATATCCTTGTCTCTTGGGATTTTAGAGTGTATTGGGCCAAGAAGGGTTTGTCCTCATTCCTTGGGAAGAAGGGGCTAAAGGCCCAGAGGGATTGATGTTGTCTAAAAAGGATAAAAGCCTATATATATACCTTTCATGTGCTTCACCCAGGGATCCCCAGAGAAAGCAATGAAACGCTTCTTTGTAAGAAAAGGGGGACCCACAAGAATAAATGATAGTGAATTCTTAGGGGGTTAGTTGGAGTATATGAGGTCTCATCACGAGATGAACTATCATGATCATGGGTGTCTAGCGGTATGACAATACCATCATCTAGCCACCAAGCCATGGTAGTGCCTCTCAGTTACATAACTGAGAGAAAGGGGGTCTCATCACAAGCCAACCTTCTCATTTCCCCAAGGTATTTGTGAGTGACACTGTCATTATCTGGACACCATGCCAGGATAGTGGCCTTTGCCTCATCCTTTATAACATGAAATAAACAAAGAATGGAAAAATGATGGGCTTGGAAAAAGTGCATTGCAAACGAAGGTGCCACACACCCTCTACAAAGGCACCCATGAATGAAACACTACAACCCCTTGTATGTCATGAACTCCATGCCCAATGAGTCTTGATCCATAACCACTTCATCTACTTCACATGGTTTAGAGAGGGATCACTTGGGAAACAACCCTTGACTTAGGGAAAGATCTACGCAATAGGACACCTTGTCAACCCTCCCATATCCAGGCTTGGAAAGTCGCATAATGTATTTGAGCACTTACTTGTTTGATAGGGTAATATTTGATGCACATGCTTAGGTGGATCATTTATTGATTTGATTTACTCACCATGATATTATGATTTGAGATCCTTGGAGGGCATGCTTATTTGTCTTAGCAGGACCTAGTTGGTGGATAGTTTTAGAGGAACAAACCTAGCTTGTGCTTGAGTCCCACAAGTTGGATTCCAAGGGATCACATGCTCGATGAGAGAGACATACCTTCAGAGGCCTATAAGACATCATGGATCACGTGACCTAGCCCTTACTTGCCAAACAATTTTCCTAAGAGAGGCAAAATGCCACTTTTATAAGCTAGGGTTTGGTGGTCAAGACATGGCTCATTGACACATGGAGGTTTTGAGGAGAACAAGACTTTGACCATGAGGAGATGGCTTATATTAGTGAAATGTGGCATTTCGAGGGCTAACTATGCATGTCTAACTCCAATGACTTTCTCCTAGTGTCAAAACGTCCCCTAAAGAGAGGACACCATCTTACTTTTGAGTTTTTTTTGTGTAAAAGTGAATTTAAAGATGAATTGTTTAATATTATTTGGTTGTAAGGGGTAATATATGGGTTGTGGACCCCTTATATTATGTTTTACCCTTGCTAATGTGGAAAAACTATGTGAATGATATTTTTTATAAATATAGATCATAAGATCTCATTTTGAAATCACAACTCTCCCATTGTGAGAAGTATTGGATTGAAATTTTCACTACCCTTACGGCTTTTGGTTCTCTTCTGCTATGATATGGTGTTTCTTTGGTTTTGGAGTTGATTATGATGATGTGATATCTCTTGGAGGTCATTTTTTTCTATTGTGGTGGTTTATCTTGACATGTTATGGTCTATCTTGTTGCTATTTGTATTGGTAAGATTTTTACTTGTTGCTATCATTTGTAATTCA
Source organism: Picea glauca (assembly GCA_000966675.3). Taxonomy (NCBI): domain Eukaryota; kingdom Viridiplantae; phylum Streptophyta; class Pinopsida; order Pinales; family Pinaceae; genus Picea; species Picea glauca. Next base: position 1,605,352 of record JZKD02S1627253.1, on the reverse strand, counting down.
AGCTCAAGGTTGATTTTGCTAAGGCTAGGTAGGGAGTATAAGTGAATACACCCCTACATTAGCTCCATCATATTTTTTAAGCATATAATTATTGTTTGCAAGGCTTTTCTAAGGAATTATAAGGGCATACACCCCTTAGTTTTAAACCCTAACTAAGGTTACTTGCCTTGGGGAATATGAGGATTTTTACCCCAAAGGAGGTAGTATCCCTAGCTCTTTTATTTGACCCCATTAACCTGTAATCAAAGCCATTAATCATTCCATTGGGTAAGTAAAACATTTCATGGTAAACATGAAAGTTTCAATTTTTAAAGTTCTCTCACTTGGACGTTGTTCATTGAGCCCTAGGCTTTCTTACCTCATTGAGGTGTCCTCTTTCAACCACTAAAACTTGTTTATTTTACAAAAATAACCTACAACCATTAGGGCTATAGAAAAATAACTCTCTAACCCTAAAGAACTCCTAAACTAATCCTAGGAATTGGCTACAACTTTTTCCTAACAAACTACTAACCCTACTGCACTTTTTGAGCTAGCTAGAAGTAATTTTCCTTGGCTTATTTTTCTGTTATAAGGACTGGTTTGCTACAACCATAAGGTTGATAAATATCACTATAGTAAGATTTTTTTGTAGCCTTTATTTTTATAATAATTTCTTTCTTTATCATTTTTTAGTTAATCTACTCTTCACTAGCTTGTATCTTACTTATTTGATCAGAATTTTAGCACTTACTTTGCAGCCTTTATTATCTTTTATATGCTGATATATATTACTGATCATTGTTTCAATTAGGGACAAAAAGCTTAACTTTCTTTTCCAACTAACATATTATATCATATACTTGATTTTTCTTGTGTCTTGGGCATCTATTCTTCTCTCATCAAGGTAACTCAAACTATTGGAAACTATAAACATTTCCCAAGAATCTTTTCCAAGTTCCCTATCCATATAGAAATTTGACCTTTAGGGGATTCCATCCATGCATATCATTTTCCATCTCAATCCCACCTAGGGTCACCAAGATTCCATCCTTGAGTTGACTACCTCACCTCTAAAGTGATGGGAACACCTTCCTAAGGTGACATTGGGTCGGTTCTCTCCTTGTTGTCACCATCTTGGTGGTTGGGTTGGGATTTTCCCAACCTACAACTTGTGTGATAACATTTTGGTGCCATTATCGGGGAGGATTTTGAATCCTCTTTAGAACCCTAATGACACTTTCGTGAGCTATCCAAAATCCTTTACCCTAGCTTGCATGACGACTCCACCCAAGGGACTTCCCATTTCTACCTTCTTGATGAGCTCTTCTTGAAGCTCATCTAACAACTCCACCTTCCCAGAACCCTTATGTGTCTAAGCCTTTCCCCCGTGGAAGGTTCAAACCTTCTAAGTTCTACCAAATAATGCATCCCCTCAAGTCTCCCATTGTAAAACCCTTTTCCATGGTACCCTTCCCCCTGCTTCAATGGATTACCCTTGGGAAAAATACCTCTACAAACCCCTTAATATGTCCACTATCCAGGGATACCCCAATGCAATGCTAAAAGAGTGAAACAAGTGGTTGCCAAATTTCCCAAGAAATAATGTAGTGATTATTGAGGATCATATTTATGTCATGGGATGAGACATGGAAAATTAATGGATTGAACATGAGGATTTAGCCATGAGTTCATTCGCCTCATCATTGACAGAAGAAGATCTTGATTGGTTCAAAGGCCTTCTTGACAATCATCTCACGTCCTATGAAGATTTTGTCAACTTATTTAAGAGAGGATGATCAACACAGAAATATAGTGGGACGCTTGGAGCTTAATTCAACCAGATAAAGAAAAAGGAGAATGAGACAGTAAAAGAATTCAATACTATATTTGACAGGTTGTACAACCAGATTCGAACATAGTTTCGTCCTACAACCTCATCAGTTTATCTCCTCTATATGAATTATTTTGAAGGGGAATTTTGCTTCATTCTAAAGGACAAGAATCCCACATCATTGGCACAGGAAAAAGAGTATAGCACTGACATTGAAAAGAATCTCCTTGATTCAATGGTGGAACCCTTTCAGTGCCCTCATGTCAAGGCATAAGAAAATACTAAGGTTTCCAACAACATTTTTCATGATTCAATTTCCCTCTTGACTCAGAAGATAGTTCACATGAGTACTCAGTTTACCCAAGTGGAGAATTTGATTATGGGTCATTTGACTACTGTAGAGAGGAATCAATCTTCTCCCATACCTCAATTTTCCAAACAACAGAGAGATGCCAGAGTTTGGAAACCAAGGCCTCAACAAGAGGCAAAAGCCCCAGATACTTTGAAACCAGTTGGGATGGTTGACACATAATCTTGGTACCTTCCATGTCAAGAGCCTCACAGAGAATATGAATGCCCCCGACAAGATGAAGATTCTCCTGATGATATGAATTTCATGGATATGATATGTGTGTTCCAAGAGGAACAAGTCATATAAGAACAGATCAATGAATCCAAAAAATGAGGAGAAACAGAGGGGAGACCAGACCTTGAATCAGTTAACAAATGATCATAAAAAGTATTTAAAGAGGAGGGAATATTTGACCTACACTAGAAGAAATAAATCTTTATTCCCTCCATAGAAGCCTGACACTCTTCTTCCATCAGCAGAGAAGATGGCCCCACTACCTATACCTTCAGTACATGAGTTTCCTCCTAATCCAAATCCTTAGATGAGTTTCAATTGAATATAGATGTTGCAAGCATGTTTGGAAAATTGAATATGGCAGTCCCAATGACATAGATGTGCAAGATCCCTTATGTGAAAAGGGAACTATTGAAGATATTATAGGTACCGACCGAGAAGGAAGACCCTCCTATCATCTTGAACACTATGTATGTCGATTGACAAAGAGACAAGAATCCTCCCTTATATATTTCATTAGGAATGAATGGCCTCCGCTTGAACAACCGCATGCTTGATTCTCAAGCCTCAGTCAATGTTATGTCATTGAATGTGATGGAAAAAATTAGTTTGAAAACAACCTGACCTTATGGAAATATATGTGGTATTGATTCTATAAATGTCAAGGTTTTTGGGGTATGTGAGGACATTAAGGTTTTTCTAATTGATTTTCAACATATCGGCCTCCTCATGGACATAGTAGTGATCGATGTTACATATTCTTGGGGCATGGTTTTATTGAGGACATGGTCTTCTTCCCTTGGGGGTTTCCTTAGAATGAGCCTTACTCATGCATACATTCCCATGGGTGATGGAAAATATGATATCTTACACAACCAAGAAAATAATGATAAACATGTGATGGATCCTAATGGGCATGATTATGTCAATGAACATGATTATGATGTGCCTCCACAGATTATTGATTATGATCCATTTGAGCTACCCTTAATACATGAAGATTCCATAGACATGTTTCTCCCAAGGACAGATGAATACAAAGAGAAACTTTGAAAGTACCATGGGAAAGAGACAAGGTCTATCCAAATTTTGAAGAAAGAAGATGAAGCACGTGAAGAAACCATCAAATGGATGGTCAACACAGAGCCTCCTTCATATCCATACAATTTGAGTATGCATTGCATCAATTTCACTGAAGGAATTCTTGCGCTCATGTGGGACAAGAGAAAGGGAAACCCCAGGTATAACCAGAGAGATAACAACTCATGGCTTGGCCCTTACATTGTCAAGAAGAAGTCTGATAAAGAAAGGTACTATTTGACAACCTTGGACATGAGAAAGATGCCATTACTTGTGGATGGATCTCTTCTCCAACCTTATGTTCGAGTCACATGAATTATTCAAGGCTCGTGCCCCAGGTAAGTAGGCAGGCCATATTTATTTCCTTGCATTTTCATCTTGATTTCTCATACTAGTTTAGATGCATTTCATTTTCATTTTTCTCTACTTGCTTATTGATTTCATGCTTAGTTTACAATTTTTTGAAAAAATGCCAAAATTTTCTTTTCTAGATTAGTTTTCATTTGGATTTTTATGTATATGGATAAAGGGTGATAGCACCACCCTAGATAATCTGATGTTTTTGTCTAAGTTTTGGCAGGCACGGGTCTACCGGGGGATTTTTTGGTTCTCGTGCACTCTACGACGAGCACATGTCCCTAAGTAGGAGCCATATGTTATCCCAATTTTGTGGATAACTAAGGAGATTATGTCTCGAGGCCCTCAGGTTGTAGATATGGAGTGTCGAGAGATTACATGTCCAATAATATCCACTTGCATAGATGGAGACCCTTCTCACCACCACAGAGGTCAAGATTTTCAGATGACATCCACCACACCAATTGGATTTCAAGAGGCATTGGGCCTTGCTCCATGAGGTACAAGTCAAGTATTATGGTGAGTGTCATTTCAATATTTGATGAATTTTGAGTATGTTGTATCTTAGATTGCTTTGGATTTCATGACATATGCTTGGACATTATGCCTTTTGCCCCATTTCACCTTGGTGGTTGACATTGTGCCCTAGTATGTGGTCTTCCTTGGGAATGGGTTTGATACTAGGAACTCCCTTGAAGAGCCATCATATCATTCTCATCCATACTTCCCACTTTCCATCACTTTAAAACCCCCATTTCCTTATCTCTTATGATTTTAGGGTGTATTGACCCAAGAAGGGGTTGTCCCTCATTCCTTGGAAAGAAGGGGTTGAAGGCCCAGGGGGATTGATGTTGGCCAAAAAATATAAAATCCTATATATAGACCTTCCAGATGCTTCACCCTAGGATCCCTCGAGAATAAATGATAGTGAATTCTTAAGGGGTTATTTGGAGGATAGGAGGTCTCATCATGAGCCGACCTATCATGATCATGGATATCTAGTGGTATGGAATTACCATCATCTGGCCACCAAGCCAAGGTAGTGGATCTCAGTTACACAACTAAGAGAAAGGGGGTCTCATCACGATCCAACCTTCTCATTTATGCAAGGTATTTGTGAGTGACACTGTCATTATCTAGACACCATGCCAAGACAATGGCCTTCAGCTCATCCTTTAAAGCATGAAATAAACAAATAATGGAAAAAGGATGGGCTTGGAAAAAGTGCATTGCAAACGAAGGTGCCACACACCCTCTACAAAAGCACCCATGAATGAGACATTACAACTCCTTATATGTTATGAAACCCATGACCAATGATTCTTGATCCATTTCCACTTCATCTACTTCACATGGCTTAGAGAGGGATCACTTGGGAAACACTCCTTGACTTACAGAAAGATCTACCCAATAGGACACTTCGTCAACCCTCCCATATCCAAGCTTGGCAAGTCACATAATGTATTTGAACACTTACTTGTTTGATCAGGTAATCTTTGATGCACGTGCTTAGGTGGATCATTTATTGATTTGATTTACTCACCATGATATTATGACTTGAGATCCTTGGAGGGCATGCTTATTTGTCTTGCAAGACCTATTTGGTGGATATTTTTGGAGGAACAAGCCTAGCTTGGGCTTCAATGGGGCTTGAAGCCCACAGGTTGGATGCCAAGGGATCGCATGCCGGATGAGAGAGACATACCTTTGAAGGAATATAAGACATCATGCATGATGTGACCTAGCCCTTACATACCAAACGTTTTTCCTAAGAGAGGCAAAACGTCACTTTTAGAAGCTTGACGTCACCTAGAGGGGCTAGGGTTTGGTGGTGAAGACATGGCTCATTGAGACATGGACTCTTTGAGGAGAATAATAATTTTACCATGATGATATGGCTTAGATGAGTGGCATGTGGCCTTTGGAGGCCTAACTATGCATCTCTAACTCCAACGACTTGCCCCTAGTTTCAAAACGTCCCCTAAAGGGAGGACATCATCTTACTTTAGTGTTTTCTTTTGTGTAAAATTGAATTTAAAGATGAATTGTTTAATATTATTTGGTTGCAAGGGGTAAGATAAAGTTTTTGGACCCCTTATCTTATGTTTTATCCATGCTAATGTGGAAAAACTGTGTGAATGATATTTTCTATAAATATAGATCATAAGATCTCATTTTGAAATCATAACTCTCCCATTGTGAGAAGTATTGGACTTAAGTTTTCACCACCATTGAGGATTTTGTTTCTCTTGTGTTATGTTATGGTGTTTTTTTGGTTGTGGATTTTATGTTGATGATGCACTAGCTCTTGGAGGTCATTCTTTTTCTATTGTGGTGGTTTATCTTGGCATGCTATGGTCTATCTTGTTGCTATTTGGATTGGTAAGCTTTTCACTTGTTGCTATCATTTGTAATTCAAGCTCAAGGTTTATTTTTCTAATTCTAGGTAGGGAGTATAAGTGCATACACCCCTACTTTATCTCCACCAATTTTTTTAAGCATAGAATTCTTGTTTGCAAGGGTTTGCTAAGGAAGTATAAGGGTATGCACCCCTTAATTTTAAATCCTAGCTAAGGTTACTTGCCTTGGGGAATAAGAGGATTTTTACCCCCAAGGAGGTAGTATCCCTAGCTCTTTTATTTCACCCCATTAACCCAGAATCAAAGGCACTAATTATTGCACTGGACAAGTAAAACATTGCATTGGTAAACATGGAAGTTTCAATTTTTAAAGTTCTCTCACTTGGATGTTGTTCCTTGAGCCCTAAGATTTCTTGCCTCATTGAGGCATCCTCTTTCATCCAATAAAACTTGTTGTTGTCACAAAACTAGCCTACAGCCATTAGGGATGCATAAAACTAACACTATAACCCTAAAGAACTCATAAACTAACCCTAGGAATTGGCTACAACTTTTCAATAACAAGCTACTAATCCTAGCACACTTTTAGAGGTATCTAGAAGTAATTTTCATTGAATGATTTTTCTGTTATAAGGTTTGGTTTGCTACAACCATAAGGCTGATAAATATCACTGTAGTAATCTTTTGTTGCAGCCTTTATTTTTATGCTAAAGTATTTCTTTATCATTGTTGAGTTAAGCTAGTCTTCACTAGCTTGTCTCTTGCTTATTTGATCAGACTTTTAGCACTTACGTTGCAAACTTTATTATATTTTATATGTTGATATATATCACTGATAATTTTTTCAATTAGGGACAACAAGATTAACTTTCTTGTTAAACTAACATATTATATCATATACTTGGTTTTCCTTGTGTCTCGGGTAGGTATTCTTCTCTCAGCAAGGTCACTCAAAGCATTGACAACCATAAAACTTTTCCAAGACTCTTTTTAAAGTTAGCTCTCCATCTAGAAACTTTAAATTTAGGGGATTTCATCCATACATATCATTTTCCATATCAATCCCCCTTAGGGTCACCGGGATTCCCCCCTTGAGGTAAACTTGAACACCTCCCTAAGGTGACAGTGGGTAGGTGCTCTCCTTCTTGTTGCCATATTGATTGTTGGGTCCGGATTTTCCCAACCTACAACTTGTGCGATAACAATCATGAAGCAATTATGACTATAGAATTCATTGTGTTGAGTCTGCGCATTTCTGCATTGGCAGATATTACTAATTCGGGTGCAATAGAAAGAAGACTTTCATAGCTAGTAGAGATGGAAGAAGATTGTTTTTTCAAAGGATTCCATCAACAAGTTCAAAATGCACACGAGAAATTATAGAATGACAGACACATTAAACAAAAGAAGTTCCAGACATGAGACTTGGTTTTTCTTTATGAAAAATAAGTTTTTGAAGCACATTGGAAAGTTCCAAATGCATTGGTTGGGTCCATATGTGATAAGGATTGTGAAAGAGGCATGTGTTTTTCAATTAGAGAACTTGAATGGGGATGTTCAAGAAGGACTGGTAAATGGTAGTCGATTGAAACTGTATAGGGACAGTCATCCTTCTGTGCACTAGTCTGAGCACACAATGTGTGTACCATAATATCTATATTATAGTGTATTATAGGAAAAAAAAGAATTTGAGAATTGAAGGAAAGAGATAGAAGGTTGAATTAATGCATAGGGTATTGTTCAAACAGTTAAACTAGTAAGGAGGTAAACCAGAAAATCTCACAGAGATGTAGAAAGATGAAGTAATTATGCGTAGGAAGGAGGATTGAATTACGACAAAGATCTATAAATAGGGTGGGAAAAGAATAAAATAACATAAATGACGGGACAAACATTAAAGAGAAAAATTGACGGTGAGGTAGTGGAGATGCGCATAGGCATAATTGAAAAACGACAAGAGGATTTTGACAGGCTGGAAAATATAGCATATGATTTGTCGGAGGATAGGAATGAAGAGTTGGGCAAATAATTAAATGCGAATGAAAGTGGATTAGATTGCAAATTTGGGCGTGAAGAAGAATGGAAATAGTTGGCGATAGGATATAAAAGAAGATGAGGGCTCGATAGGAAGAGGTTATTGTTGTTCGAGCATTCAAAAAGACAAAAAGGGCCAAGATATTTTGACAGAGCCAATAAATTAAGTTGCGGACATGAGTTAATTGCAAAGAGAAATGGCGCCACCAAAGACAGGAGAATCCCCATCACAATAGAATAAATAACGCACCAGGAAGACATCGATACCTATATTCAAGGAAACCTAAGAAGCATCAGCATCACGACCAAGCCTAGTTAACTTTATGACAAACTATGTGTCACCCATGAAGTCGACATTGAAGCAGGTTAAGCTACTAAAGGAGGCAAAGTATGAACTTGTCGAATCAGATCTCCCACACGGGGTAATAATTGGAGATACATTAGCAGCAGTAGGAAATATGAAGTTTGCATACCATGAATTGGAATATGTAAAGAAGTTTCTAGAGTTAGCACCGGATAAGTACATGCACACAAATCTCAGCCTAGATTCATAGGCAGTCACAGTGTAGCCCTAGGAGTTGGAAACAGGGTTGGAGAAAACAAGAATTTTTAATATATTGTAGATTCTTCATTTTTGTAGGAGTACAGAGATCAACATCTACATTGAGTTGTTATTTAGTTGCATCCATGGAGGATTTTTATGGTTGGATAGGCTAGTGTTGATAGACACTCAACTCATTGCGTGAATGTTACACACCCGACCCCTAAGTACCCTTTCTAGGGATGGGGCATCGAAATTTTTCTCACTCAAATAATCTTGAATCATGTCTCTGAGATGATTCATCCTCTTCTACTCGCCCATAAATTTCAGATGCCTTTTACCAGGCTCTAATCCGACCTCTCATTTACAAGTTATGGCTTCTCGAAGTCCTTCGGGCATTCGTTGGTTGAGGGCCACGCGACTCCCACGTGGATCCATCTCGTTTGTATCATTTCCAGATTCCTACCTCCTGCAAGGAAGGTCCATCCACCATCCTAACCAACGGTGAGACTTAATCCTCGTCTAACACACAATCTAGAGGAGAATTTGGCATTCGATGCTTCGACGTTGAACGTCCCTTTTCTTTTCTGCACATATTTTCTCCAGAGTCTCGAATTATCAAACTCCAGATGAGTCCACTCTTGCATGGGGTGACATACTAGATGCGATGACAGTACAGGTGGGTCGCAAATTATCCGCCCACCACGTGGACCAAATAGGTAATTTTAAGAGATGACATGAGGCAAGGCATAGAGGACACATGGCCCCTATAGTGGGTGACATGTGTCACGTCTTAACAGGCACATAGGGTCGGTGAAATGTTTGGATCCAGGTGACATGTATTATGTCAAATGTGGGTCCATGTCACCTTGGGTGACATCAACATACCACATCATCCCAGACTAATCACCTTCCAAGTCATTCGATCTTACGATCACGGTTTGTCCACGTAACCCCTGGATATGCGGCCTCCATTACTTCGTAACTTCGACATTCAGGGGATTTGTGGTGTGACTCTCTCCTTGCTCCCAGAGTGGTCAACATCGTGTTGACCATGGTCTAGATCTGATGGTCACGGAAGATCTTGAAACATTCTCGGATCGACGATTATTATCACTTCACAGATTCGGCGTTTGGGTGCTCCACTCGCTTACCTCCCCCTTTCTTTCGGAGTGACCAACGTCAGGATGACCTTGGCATAAATCCAATGGCCAGGGAAGATCTTGAAGGATCCCTAGATCTATGGTTCTCATTACTTTGTGGATCTGGCCTTCAGGGATTTTGGCTTTATGGACACTCCACTCTCTCAAAGTAGAACTTCCCCGAAGTATCATACGTGGGTCCCTCCTTTGGATGATCAGACGGTTAAGAGGGGTTCTTGACGAACTCCCCAATCCCACAACTCTCCTCACTTGTAAATTTGGCGTTCAAAGAGTTTGATGCTATAGCATCTTTGTTCCCCCGAAGTGGGACTTCACCGAAGTTACCTTGGTGAAGATCCAATGGCTAAGGGGACTCCCGAATACTCTCGAATCGGTGGTTTGCGTTACTTCGTGATGGGTAACTGGGTCTAGATTTAATGGTGGGGCAGGTCCATCTACCATGGCTAGGGAGACCGACAGGCACTGGTCAACCTTATGGGTAACCATAACCCTCAGTTTCCTTCAGTGGATTTATAAATGGTAGGGTCAACACACTTCAGAGCCCCAAATTCTTGGAGTTTCAAAGACATAAAGGATTATCTCCTTTAGGGCCTAGCATAGGGTTCCCAAACCTTGGTCACATGGTTCCTTCAAAACTCTCATGGGTTATGTGTTGATCCGTCAGGATTTTTCGAAATGACTTATGGTTGAGTTTTTATTTGCATGCATTGATTGACCATTGGGAAACTTAACGAAAGAGCGAGAAAAGAAAATGAATTATACAACCATTAACATAATTGCAGATCTGAAATGCAATGAAAAACAACAAACCATAATGCACAGGTTGATAACGGAGTTCGACACAACTTTGCCTACGTC
>JZKD02S1627253.1:1529771-1589641 GCA_000966675.3 Picea glauca | reverse complement strand
ATATATATATATATATATATATATAGTTTTCCATAGTCTCTTGGCCAGTTATAGTTATATTTACAAACTGGGGGAAATAGGGGTATTACAATGGATCACCGTCTTACCATCACTAGGGGAAGGCACGCTTACATTATTCAAGGATAAATATGAGAAAGTCGTGGCATAGAATATAAAGGATAAGTATGACACACATAGAGGAGTGTGTAGTTTGGATGTTGCAAGTATTAATGATGAGACTGTTAGGTTCGCAATGCAAGTGTTGGCCCATAAGTTGTTGATTAAATGTCCCAAAGATCAAGTACCAACAGGTGTAATAATAACAACTGAGAAATGTGTTACAAGAGTGCAAATGAACTGGGCGATGTTCCTGGTAAACCAGTTTTTGATGGATTACAGGGAGGCACAAGATAAATGAATAGAATTCCATTATGCATGGTTATTGATATTGATTGCATCAGTGGCTTGGAGGGAGCCGGAAGACACTCAATTTTTGGGAGTTGCAAAAAAACCATGTTTAGAAGCAAGATAGTGAACTTGTGACATATTGTGCACAAGGTAATATAGTTGGATAATAACATCACTTTCTATGTTTACAAGGAGATAATTCGGCAGAGCATTCATGATACACTATGCATACTACTGCATGTAGTGGAAGCAAACAAGGTGATTGGGCATTTTAAAGCAAGAAGACACCATATGTATATCCAAGCCAAGAGGGACCCACATAAACAGTGGCTAACGGCCAGATACAATTTGACATGATATGAGGTTGGACAAATTATAGAATATTTGGAGGAAGAATGGAAAACCCATGTACCAGAAATGGAGTAGCTAGAAACACAACTACCAAAGAACAATCTATAAGAAGAGGAAGAAGAACATGAAGGACAAGGAAATGGTGCATGAGACACAAAAAAAAAATGTACCTCTTCCTGGAGACAAGAGGAAAGAACATGATAAGGGTAAATCAATACACCAATGCAAGAAGAGGAAATAATTCAAGGAAGTGCCCCCGAGGCTCTAACAGAAGATGATCTAGTGAAAATAGAATATCAAGTAAAGGAAGTGATTGACGAAGAATTTCAGCATGTGGTGCATAAACAAGAGGATATACACACGTACGTGCACAAAAATATATCTTTGTTGCATCATCTTTTGGAAGAAACCAAGATAGCACCAAAGCAAAGGACAGAGGAAGAATAGACGAAGAGTACAGTGAATATTATAGAACCAAGACCGGTGACCTCTCACCCATCATAAGTATCAACAAAGCGTCGAATGATAAATATATCACAAGGGGATATAGAGTTCCCCTCGACAGAGATGTGAGAGAAACCACAAGAATTAAGTCATATTGACTTAGTCTTGTCGTAGTTGTCAATGAATGTATTAAAGGGTTTGTAGATAAGTGTTACGTTGGAGATAAACGTTCGTGCAAAGTCAACGAAGATGGAGTTGAACAAAGTGACAAATGATAAGGCAACATTGTAGATAGAATACAACGAAGTTATGATGGAGCAGGATGATGTCGAACAAAAAGAAGAAAGGATACAATAGGAAATCCAAAAGGTTTGTAGCGACATTCCAAATGTCTCGATAGAAGTAGATGCTCCATTAGAAGAGAAAGTGTCAAATATTAACGAATCCATTCAGGGATTCTACGCGAAGATAGTAGACTTAGAAGCATGTACTATGCCAAGAAATCCACCTGAGGAAAGAAAGAAGAGGGAGAAGAAAACAACGACAATAGTGGAAAGTATCAAGAGTTTGGAGGAGGTGTGTGCCAAGTTTTATGAAGAAATCACACAAGTATGGACTCAACTAATAGAATATGCAGAGTTGCAAGGAATAAAGAAGAAGTTGCAGGTTGTGCAGGACAAGGCACAAAGTTTAAAGAGACGATGAACACTCTTCCACCAGTAGAAAATATGGCTGCAATCACGAAGAATAGGAAGTTGTACTTAGATATGAACCAAATGAGGGTAGAACAACAGGATCACACATATAATATTGAGAATCTGCAGGAGGAAATGTTCTGGGTGACATAGGAACTTGCAATTGTGCAAGTCATAGCGAAGCATGCACTTCAAGAAAGTGCAGAGAAGATGAAGACCCACATTATTGCAAAGACAATAGAGGGAATTTTGCAGCAGGAAACACAAGTAAAGTAAAAGGTTGCAAATGTAAGAGAAATGTTCCAAAAGTTCATTGCGACGTGGAAGAAGGCTTGAAGTGGCTCGGACGATTCACAGGTGAGTGTTGGGGGAATTTTGGAGCATGACATTTTGGGACCAGTTTTTGGAATCATATAGGAGAAACCGCGCAACAAGTCAGCTAAGGAGAAACACGTGCGGAAGAAAGGAAGGAAATTAGCACATTTTTAGGGTTCAGTGAGTGTGAAAGAATGATTTTGGTTAGGCATTTTGGTCCATTTTGTAACAAGCTAAATCCTAATGTAAATGTATAAACATGTAATGGTTTTTGGGTAGACAAGAGTATAGTTGGAAAAGTGGTGATAAGTTTGAGATGAGTCATGTTGAGGGAGAGATGCTTATGGTGTATGATAGATGTGAGTGAAGCTAAGTGTGCATTGTATGCGCAAACGTAAAAGGATTTTTTGGTATAACTGAGATATTATGTATAAGCGTATTGTGCACCGTTTGTAAGAGATGATGCTGAATAATAATATAAGAAGCTTGCCATTATGGATGTAGCCTATATTGGGTGAACCACATTAAAATATGGTGTCTCTATGATATTATTTGATATGTTTGTTTATTTTTTTGTTTATTGCACACACTTAATGTATGTTGAGTAGTATGAATCCATTATATGTTGTTATGATTCTACGCACATAATGAATAGTATAATGAATGAATGTTAAGTCAAATGGTTAGAATGAATGCCTCCATTCCCTTCATGACTTCGGAAACTTGGTTCCCGAAGTTCTCATAGATACCTTGGGTGAGACTTCACCTACCTGAGGGTGATTCCAAAAGGGTCGATACCTTAAGGGTTTTATTGGTGAATTAATGTTGAACCCCAGGTCGGTCCACTATCTTCCAACATTGACCTCATGAGTACATTTTGGATATGTGGAAAAATATTTGGGTGCATATTTTTATATAAATATCCAATATCTTGTGAAGAGTCATATGTGTGGTCGTGGAGAGATGTAACAAATAGTCTAAGGTCGTGGGGTACATGGAAGTAGAAGTGCGAAGAGCAAGAGATATGAGGCTCGAAAGAGAATGGAAGAAAGGGAGATTTGAATGTCTAAGGGTGGTAGGGTGGATCTCAGAAGAGGATTGAAGTCCTCATTATAAGTTGGTTCTTACATTGAATGTCGATTCCTTCTTTATCAAAAATTGGGTGTTTGTAGTGTAGGTTGGTGCTTGCAGTTCTACAAGTTGGTGCTAGTAGAAAGGATTTGTGTCCTTGGCATATTGGTGTCTGTAATTAGCAACTGGGTGCTTGTTGTGACAGGTTGGTGTCTGCAGTCTTGTAATTTGGTGCTTACAATAGGGATGGGTGTTCCTCATAGTTTGAATCATGATACTATAATAATTGAATTATAAAAGAAATGTTTTTGTAGTTTTCTCCATATTTAGGGTTTCCACGTTACATCTTGTGTATTGTGTTTATTTTATGATGATGAATGTGTTTTTATATTTCTGTTTAATGTTGCATACTAATATGCAATGTTTATAATTGGGATAAAGTGAAAAAGTCTATTAGATATTGATTCACCCCCTCCCCCTCTCAGTATCTTTGTGTGTTCCAACACAAGCCTCTTTCTCGCGAGGCTTTTGTTGTGATGTAGTTCAATACTGAGAGGGGGGGGGTGAATCAATATTGATATATTTTAACAATTATTAAATAATTATTTATTAACTTTATTGATGAATAAGAACATCAATAAATATAAACTCAAAATACAAATTACAAGTTTTTATATAAATGATTGAGTTTAGAGCACCAACTCTAGGAGACACCAATACCCTTGTTTCAGGGCACCAACTCCCTTGTTTTAGGGATCCAACCCTAGGAAGCACCAACTCCCTTGTTTTAGGGCTCCAACCCTAGAAAGAACCAACTCCCTTGTTTTAGGGAACCAACCCTAGGAAGCACCAACTCCCTTGTTTTAGGGATCCAACCCCAGAAAGAACCAACTCCCTTTTCTTTAAACTTTTATTAAAAAAGGATACTAATCCTTCATTTCTCCTCCCTTCCACCCGCACTTCATAAGTATCTTCATTTTTATTCCTTGGAATTTGCACTTGCTTTTGATCTTTTGATTTAGACCATAGAGACACTTTTATTTCACCATACCTTTCTAGTTATATAGTATTCCAATAGTTATGAAATTGAACCATTGTGTCTTTTTAATAATGAACCATTGCACCTATTCATTTAATTTAACATAAATGGTAACTATTTGTTTATTAATTGATTTTCGAACACCAAATTAGATAGTGATTTTTGTACGAATATTATTAAGTGATGAAAACAAATTTTACAATTATACGACATGGGTTTTGTGCAGAACATGCCCAATTAGTTGACACTTGAGTAGTTTCCCAGGAAACTGTGCGAGGTGGAAGGTATGGGCGGTTATTTGAAGACAACTTGCTCAAATTTTTTGCTGCGATCGCCTTCTAAACTTGCCAAATGAAGCATCCACTTCAGTAGCAGAGATTTGGTCACAGATCCACATGATCAATAGCTATGACTGAGAGTTATGTCCTTGGTTATTATCCTCTTAAGCACCTATTCTTCATCGTCTTAATCCATGTAACCCAACGTTGTGACCACAGGATAAAAATGGCGCTTAATATCCAAGTTCCTTACACGTTGGCTCTTCATCGCCCATGTGATCATGACCTATGACCGAGAGATTGAACCAATTTTTTCCTTTGAGCTATTCTCTCTTTACAATTTTCCAACTCTCCTAGAGTTTGACCGATCGAAGTGGTCATAAAGTAATTTTTACTGTGTTGAAATAATGTAACTGCAAAGTGTATTCTTATTATTATTTGATATTCATTGGATCAATCCCCGTTGTGGATTGATCATGTCGGCTATTGTAAAAGGACCAAATCCCCTTTTGCAGATTGGTCATAATATAATTGTAATAGGAAGAAAGAGAAGTCGGCCCCATAATATATCAAAGATGCCCCAGAATATAATAAAGGTGGTTATAACTACCCATAAGGAGAAGCCAGCCCTGTTAGTGAAAGGACACTCCCACACGTGCCAGTCTTGTATAAATAAGGAGGCTAGTGCCTCACTTAGACACACACTTCACTTGCTCATTGAGGGACAAGTTTTGGAACTGCAGTTGGAGAAGAGAGATAGAAAGAGGCACATCTTTAGGAGAGGAATTTCTGTATTTGCTTAAGTTATCTCTTGGCATTGTATTGGCTATCTATAATAAGAAAGTTTTGCTGGGTTTTCTTCCCCTATAGGGTTTCCCAGGATAAATGTTGTGTCTCTTGTGATTGTGTATTTCTTAGTGATCTTGTATTATGCTATTGTTATCTATTGAAATGAAAAGAACTATAATAATGGCTTAAACATTAACATACTGCTTACTATTGGTTGACATATCGCCTTTACACTATCCTTCCACTAGCTTAATCCAATAACTATGACTTAATCAAGTGTTGAGATGGATAGTCCTTATTTATTTCGGGGCTTCGACACGCTGGGACTCTGGGATATTACAACTCCAAAGTCATTCAACTCTGCCATAGTTATACCTGTCGAAGTGCTTATTCCATTCTTCCATTGTTTGATCTAATGGTTGATAAAAGTCCAGAAGGGATCTTAGATCGAAGGTCTACGTGATTTTGTTACTCCAGGACTCTGAAATATTATTTCTTACCCTTTCCTTCCACTATACTCAATCAAAAGGTCAAGAATTCACCCAATGTTCCTCCTTGATCCGATGATTGGCTAGATTTTGGGGCTTCGACACTCTGGGACTCCGGGATTTGTACCTCTGCCTTATCTTTAATAGTCATTGAAGAAGAAAAATTGTGGAGTCCTGAACATTTATAAAGTTTTGTTAGACTTTAATTTTCGACCTGCGCTAATTCATGGTTTTGACCTTTGGGGATTCCACCCATTTCAAGCTCATTTATTCCCGGAATGGTCAACGTCGAATGACCATAAAACTCATCAACCCATTCGAATGGATGATTTTTTAATGGTACGATCTGATGACTCTGGTTATACCCAAAATTTATCAACTAGATATGATGGCTCTCATTTATCCTCCTTCTCCTGAAGCTTTATTGACCTAGGATCAATGTCCTTCAAAGGTTCAAATCCTATGAGACTCCTTTGGATTTACACTTGGATTCCAACTAAACCACGATTGTTGATATGTGCCTTCAATTAGAGATTGACAATTGACATATCTCCCAACTGTAATAGAGTTTCCTCACAGTTTTGAAGGTGTTTCTACAATTGATCTGTTGGGAATTCAATCCCAATAGAACTTCCTTAAGGCGCTCCTTTTCATGAGATTTCCTTCGACCTTTCCAAAGGTCTTAGCGTTGCTCGCTCTGATTCCGTGCAACCTAATACACTATCTATCGTGAGATTTAGGATCTCAAAGAAATATTATTTATTAATGACAATACCATATTGATATTCTTGACATCAATGCCAACACCATAATACCATGTCCAACATTGATCATACTGTCCTTCTTTGACATCTACACCATACCACTATGTCTAACATTCTCCCCCTTTCGCATTGATGGAAACAAAGTAAGACCCCTTTTTAATCTTAACTGGAGTTTAATGATCATTCTACCCCTTTGAAAACAATGACAAAAATGGATGTTTCCTTGCTCCCTCTAGGGTGACGCTCCCCCAAAGGTGATGCTCCCCCTGTCCATGTGCTCCTTTTTTGTTGAAGCTTGTGAAATTTAAAAAATATAATGACATTCCTCTCCTTCTCATACACTCATCTAACAACTTGTTCTGCAAAAAATTCATCTTCACTTAAACATGTGTGACTCCCACACAATCCTTTCACTCTGTAGAAATGAACTTTAACTTCTGTCCCTTAGAAACAAGATTAAATTTTCATATGCTACTGTATTGTTGCCTCAAATACCTGAGACATGTTTTATTCTTCTAGAAGCCTTAATCCATAATCTTTTCTTTCCAGGTTGCTTTCAATGATGCATTAGATATCCTTTAATTATGTTTATCCTTAGCTTCCTTTAAGAGTGTGCCAAGATTATACAAATACTGCTCAAGAATTACCTTCATTTGTTTCCAGACTAATCCTAATTTTCCATGATAGTAGTCAACTATTCACTCATTTAAAACCCAAGAGCCTCTTCATTTTTGTTCTCTCAAATAATGATATGGTTCAGATCCATAGAATCGTATCTAACTTATTCACATTCAAATCTTCTCATGCTCATATTTCTGCTCAAATAAAAGTATATATGATATTAATGTTGTTGTCTTGTTACTCCTCAAACCATGATATTTGCTCAATAACCTTTCGTTGTTGGTTGTAAGAGTCCTCTTCATAAACTTCTCATTCTTTTGGGAATACCTCATTGGGTATAGATCATACCACACTTTAGTAGCATATATAACACTTTTCAACTTTGTGTACTCTAAAGAATACTGCACACTCCTTTCCATTTACTTTGCCTTGTTGACTTGAGGTTTTCAATATACAAACAATGATCGAATTTTGATTTTATTTGCCACATTTATGACTTCCCTCAACCCGGGGACACTGAGAGTAACATTCCTCTGTTCTTCAATACTCATGAAGTCATTACCAGGAACACCATTAAGTCTTCCTTGAATCCTCCTTCCTTTTTTTTGTTCATATTTTTTGTTGAGGGGGGATTTAGTAGATTATCATGGAAGACTTCCAAGATCATCATTGCTCAATTATTCTACTTAGTATGCTATTGAAGATTCATCATCATCATCATTATTTTGTGTAACATAAATTTATTCATTCTTTTCTTTAGAATCTTATTTTTGCCTGTTCTTTTCATTGGCTAATCAACTATTGATTTGTAGGACATCATTAAGAACTACACTTGTGTCATATTATATTTTAGGAATTCTCCTTTATTGAGATTGATCCACTCTATATGAAAAACTCTTATTCTCACATTCCTTATTAGAAACTTTACCCATCATTCTTCTATTCACAACTTTGTCAATTTCGAGTGTAATATTTTCTTCATCTTCCTTGTTTTGTACTTCGGATTTTCTTCTCCATACTTTATTATCCTTATAATTGAGGATATTTGTCTTTGTGAAAAACTTGCATTTATTGGTTATATGATCTTAATTTCTTCATCTTTAACATTCAACATTGAATTTTTGTAAAGAAGAGAAAGATTTATAGTTTTTTTTCTCTGTATTGTTTTTATACCTTTAGACATTTCTAAGATTGTATCTTCCATAAGCCTTACAATGTATAGCCTTATGTCCAAAATTATTGCAAGAGAAGCAATAGCCAAGGAAGAGATTTTGATGCCTCTTTGGAGGAGTTTTTCTTGTAACTGTGTTCCATTTATATTCATTCTTTTATGAGGGGAGAACATATTTATGTTGTTTTAAATTAGTTACTATCTCACTTTCTTGTTTTTTGAAGGAGCTTTGAAGAGTTGTTGCATAACTTTTTGGATTTTTGTTAATTTCTTGATAAGTAAAGTTGGATCATTTGTTAAAATTCTTTTGGTCATAGCCCAACCATGTCTTATTGCTTGATATTATTTGATTGTTAAGAATATCATTCAAGATTTTTGAACTGTTTTCAAATTTTGATTGCTACTTTTCATTTTCATTTTCTCCTTTTAGTAGGACAATTTCAGCCTCTAGCTTTTCACAGTCTTATTTCCTATCATTGAATTGTTTTAAAATGACTTCTTTAATTATTTTGGCTTCCTAGAGTTGATTCTTCAAATCATCGATGACTTGCCCTATTTCTTTGATGTTCTTTGATGTTCTTTGACACTTGTCTTTCTCTTAACTTTTGTTCTTCATATTCTGATGGTTGTTCTCTTAATGATTTATTCTTATTTTTATACTTCCTTAGTTCTTCAAGTGCACTGATAAATTATTCTTCAAGGTTTACTTCTCCTTCATCTTCATAATTTGATTCATTATTATCAATATCATTATTTTGTGTTCCCATAAATAGAAGATTTTCATCATCTTCACTCATGTTTGAAGAGTTGATGTCTTCTTTGGAGTAGATATTTTTCTTTTTCTTATACAATTTCTTATTGTATTGGTCTTTATCCATTTTATGGTTTTTTTGATTGTATCCTTCTTCATCATCACTATCCTCTTGCTTAGGATAGGGACATTTGTTAGCAAAGTGTCTGATTCTGCCACAATTGAAACATTTGACGGGTAACTTTCATTTATTTTTTACATATCCTTTCTAGAGTTTCTTTACAAAGTTGGCCTCTTCTACATATCTGACTGATCTTCATTAGACATATGCTCCTGATTCCTTTTTTCTTTTGAAATTTTGAAAGTTGTTTGTCATTTTGCTCATCTCTCTTGCCCTTTTCTCATCTCATATGTTGTGAGGATCCATACTTGGGATTCAGATTGTTGACGTGGTTTGCAAATTCGTCGATTTTGTTCATATTTCTTAATACAAAGTCCCCAATTTTCTAAGGCAAGGGTATGAACTGATTTTTTCATTTCTCATGAAAAAAGTGCAGCCAAAAATTACATTGCCTTGCAACTTTTGTAATAAAAATTATGTCGGATATATGGCATGGAAGAAAGGAGGGATTTTCCTTAGAATAAAAAATTATGATAACATCATAATTTTCCATTTGCTCCATCGACCCATTTTTATCCAGGAATTTACTTGCCTAGTCAGATATTTTGGGGGTATCTTTTTCAAACAACAATCCTTTAAAAATCAAGACAAAATCTTTGAAAACTTCATTAAAGTGAAAAGAATCTTTGTGTCTCCACAACGCTTGGTACCAAAAGGTCACTGGGTCAAATTCACAATTCACCTTCTTGCAGATAGACAATTTAAGAAATTTACAATAATATGCTATCGCAAACACCAAATAAGAAGCCATAAATAATTTCTTATCTTTTTATACTCTGAAAATTGGGAAGAGATTTAAATGGAAATCATATTTCCCCAATAAAAAATGGCATGCTCCTTGACAGTAAAATATAACATATAAAGTATCATACAGGAAATGATGGCAATATTATCTTGGTTTGTCACTCTGGTGAATAACCAAGCAATTTCCCGAAAGGGG
Source organism: Picea glauca (assembly GCA_000966675.3). NCBI lineage: Eukaryota > Viridiplantae > Streptophyta > Pinopsida > Pinales > Pinaceae > Picea > Picea glauca. The sequence goes on along the minus strand of JZKD02S1627253.1, from coordinate 1,579,335 downwards.
TTTTTGAATGAGTTGACCTACAACCTGGTAATATCTTCAAGGATTTCCACGAGATTCTCCAAGAACTCAGGAAATAGGTCTAGGCCGTTATCATTCTTTCTCAGAAAATCCCAACAATCCTCCCCTTTGAAACTAAGTGTTGGCTCGGGGTTCAAAATTTTATGGAACACTTTAGGTGAAAGAGAGACAGGAGAATGGTCTTGAAGTTGAATAGTATGTTGACTTGGTATATATTTCTCAACGCACTAGGAAACCAGTTCCTTGCAGTCGAAAACCTCGGGAACACAGCTTGCACGAGCAATTCTGGATTTCTAGATCACTTCCTTTTGAGAATACGAGTATGAATAGTAAGAATATGCTCTAAACCACTGAAAGTTATGGTCCTCACGTCCAAAAATGTTCAAATTATCTTCACATAACTTTTGTCGAGTTGTTTCTTCCATAAGTTGACAAGAGCGTTCTTTTAATCCAATTAATATTTGAAATGAACACTTGAGAGAGATAATATAATCTTCCACAAATCATGCTTTAATGTGGTTTAATGAGAAATCTCCTCGATCCCTTTTCTTATTAATGACAATATTTATGGAATCTTCATGATGAGTTATTAGCATTAAACCATATTAAATGCATATTGGGAAAAGCGTGAAGGTGGCGGGGATGAAAGAGAGAAATTGTGATTTGGGAATTTTGTGAACCCACCAACCCGCGGTTACAAAAGGTAAAAAATTGGCTAAGTGTTGTAATGCGGTCGGTTAGACTCAATATAGGAGAGATGAGATACTTAGGAGCTCGGGGAGTCCGATGGTCAAAATGTATATCGCAGATCTCTTGGGTGAAAAATGTATATCGCGGAACATGGGATATAAAATCGTTAACCGTGAACCCAAGAACCCGCGATTGCAGAAATGGTTAAGTATAGGATAATACGATGGTCGGTTGGACTCATGATATGGGAATATCAATGGAAGTGAGAACCCTCGATTTTTCCAACCCGTGAACCCGTCAAATAAAAACGACTAAGTATCGTAACTAGAAAGGGATAATAGAAGGGAGAAAAGAAAAGAGAAATTTGGGTAAGTATAGAAGAGGGAAAATAAATGGACAAACAAAGTTGGGAAAATAGAAAAGGGGATGGAATTTTTGGAAGTGGTAATTGATCTCAACAATTGACTCCAACTATGGGATGATAACCCCTATGGGTTGTTAATAATCCATAGCCTTTCATAACCAGGTGCTTCCGTCCATTGGGCTATGGAGTCAAAGTAAGAATATTCAAACTAAAAAATAAAATTATGTACAATGAGAATGAGAAAGTCTTAGGTGAAAAAACCTTTCAAATGTTTCTTGTTGATAGGCAACATTAGTATTTTACCCTTCATGTCTTGAAGCATATAGGATTTAAAACCCAGGATGTTTTCAACAATATATGGTCTAATCCAGAGTGCTTCAAACTTTGTATGCATCAACAGTTTCTCCTTGGATTTGTTCCACAGTAACACTAGTTCTCCCTTCTGGAATTTTTTTACAGTTGTGCTTTGATAAAAATATATTTTGACACTCTCCTGCCTCTAAGAAGTTCGATTTAGGGATTTAATTCATTCTTCTTCCAATTTTAACAATTGGTTGATCCTCCTTTGGATAGGTGAACTTTTTTTTGTATCTTCAATATTAACCACAAAATTTGATGCTTTGAGTTTGATGATAATCAACATTTTCGCTTCTTTCCCATAAACCAATGTACATGGGGACATCCTAGTGATGTCCTTTAGATTCGTTCTGCTTGCCAACAATGCATCAGTCAGCTTCAGATTCCAATTCCTTTGGTTCTTGTCAATGGTTTTCTTTAGTATCTGAACAAGTGTTTTATATGTGGATTCAACAAGGCCATTACCTTGTAGATAATAATTTGATGATTGACCCATGATGATTCCACATTCTCCACAAAACTCTGTAAACTTCAACCCGATGAAAATCGAACCATTATCTGTGATAAATTTATCTAGGACACCAAATATCGACATAATAATATCTTTGAGGAATTTAATTATCTCTTCATAATCAACTTTCTTTAATGCCACTGCTTCTGGCCATTTCATGAAATAATTTGTAGCTGTGAGAATGTACATTTATTCCTTTCTAGACTTCGGATTAATTGGTCCGACAACATCAATTCCCCATTGGAAGAATGGTTTTTCTATAGTTATGGGTTGTAAATGCATCACATATCTCTTCATTTTTCCTAAAAAATGCTGACATGATACACACTTCCTTATTGTGGCACACGAGTCTCTAAAAATTGATGGCCAATAGAATCCAACTCTTATTATCTTGTGAACGGTGGTAGTAGGTACAAAGTTTCCATCACATATTCCTTCATGGAATTCTCTCATTAGATCTTGGGATTTGTTTTCATCAACACATCTCAGTATTATACCATCACAATTTCTCCTGAAAAGCATATAAAAAATCAACACATGTTGATTTTCCTTCATCTTCAATGTTGTTCTCTCATTGGGATTCATGGTGATAGGAAATTTCCTGGACCTCAAGTAGAATATAATATCTCCATACCATTCTGAATCAACTAATGGTTCTCCTACTCAAATTGAAATCATTCCATCCAAAGAATATTTATTCTCTATGAGTTTTCATAAACCTTGTCCTTTGAAAGCCTTTAAATGTTTAATTTCAATATCATACTCCTGTATCTTTTCCAACCAATTAGCTTGTTTTCATTCCCTCAATTGTTGATTATGAAGCACCTTCACTGACAATGAGGGATCATAGGCAACAGCATGGGAGTTCAATATGTACGTCCGAAAGTGAACTACCACTTTTACAAGAGCCAAGTCTTGTTTTTCCAGTTCTGAATACCTCAATTCATAGTCATGTAGGGTTTTTCTCATAAAACATATTGGGAGTTATTCACCTTTGGTATTCCTCTGAGTAAGAAAAGATGCAACAACTATCTATGTAGCATATGAATAGATGATGAAATCCCTTTGAAAATCCAGACTAATGAGGACTAGAGTTGTGGTTATTTCTCCTTTGATATTATTGAAAGCCTCTTGAGTATCTGTTGTCCAGTCGACCTTGTACTCCTTTTTCAACAACAAATTGATCAACTTTACAATACTTGCATAGTTAGGAACAAACCTTCGCAAAAAATTCATCTTGCCGAAAAATGATTGGACTCCCTTCTTGGATGTTGGGGGGTTGAGCTCATTTATTTCTTTAACTCTTTACAGATCTATGTAAATCCATTCCTTGCACACAATGTGACCCAAAATTTTTCCTCCAGTTACAACGAACAAGAATTTCATTGGATTTAGAGAGACACCATATAATCTACATCTTTCAAAAACTCTTCTCAAATGATGGATATGATCACCCCTTGTTTTTGAATGCACTGTCAAGTCATCTTGATAGTCTTCCATAAATTTTCCTATCAACCTGCTAAATGCATGATCCATGGCCCTCTCGAATGTGGCTCCAACATTCTTCAAACCAAAGGGAATTCTAGCATATGCATATGTCTCCCAAGGTGTGATAAATGTTGTCTTTTCCCTATCTTCCTCAACCATCAAGACTTTGTTATATCCAGAAAAACCATGCAACATGGACATGCGAGTTGATCCAATGACTTGTTGGAGAAGGAAATCCATATTAGGTAAAGGAAATTTATTGTTTATGCTTGCTTTGTTAAGGTCTTTGAAGTCAACACACATCCAAATTTCCCTAGTCATTTTTCTTACAATCAAATGATTTGAAAGACAGTCAGAGTGTCTAATGGGATAAATTATTCATGCCTTATTCAATTTATCCAATTCAATTCTTCATTCTTTCTTGAACTATAAGCTCCTTGATTATCAATACTTAATCCTCCCAACTACCTTTCTACTTTTCCCAGTATAATGTCGGGGTCAACACCCATTTCAATCATAATTTCTTCCATCTCAGTGGATTGAGTCATTACCTCCTCCAAGGTATCAATTTGGGATGTTCTGATAGCATATTTCACATTCGGGGGAATTGCATTCTTATAACAACCGAGAATGACTGGGTCAATTGGTATTTTATCTTATGGAATCCTACTCAAGATTTTATTGAACCTAAAATTAAAATCTCATATCCTTTCATTCTTTTGTAAACAAATCTGGGTGAAATTGGTGAGAAGGGTATGATAAGAAATTGGAGGGGAGAACATAGTCAGGAATATACCTTTGAGGTCATTAAATGAGCGAATTGATCTATTGGGCAATGTTTTATACCATTCATACACTCTTCCTGATAAGGTTTGGAGAAACAACCTTACCATGAAATCATCATACTCAACACGGTGAAAATCACAAAGATCAAGAAATAAGTGCATATGCCTCTATGCATCTAATTCTTCGTCTCTAGAAAATTCCTTCAGGGTGCCCTTAGGGAGAACATGGAGATCATGTTACTCACCTAGAATATTCAAAGGAGAATCTATTACTCTTCTTCTATTTTCAAACCTTAAGTTCTCTTGATTTCTTGCAAAATATATTCCACTTCCTTGTCTCTCCTTGATCTAGGTGGATATCGGTGGCCACCCACCTTTTCCAACTGGCTCAAAACAATTTTCTGACAATTTTGGCAATTTACTATTTTTAGTAGTTTTAAATTCTAGGGCCATTTTGAGGGCCTAAATGAAGGTTTTTCGGGATCAACATTCTCAATGATAGTCAAAGGCATCATTGATCCCCCTAAATGAATCTCCTCAATTATACCTTTCCAATGGGCTATCATACGCCTAAAATGAAGATTGTATGCAAAAGTTACAACCCCGGGAAGTTGATGTACTAACTTACCCAGACGGGGCTCACATGACTTTTGGCGCTTCATATCCTAGGTTATGTTTTTGGATGTCTAGGATTTTTGGCATTCCTATTTATTGTAAAAATGCCTTCAGACCCTCATTGTAATCAACTTCTTGCGAATGATCACAACCGTCACATATATTCTCAGAGATAAGCCACCACCATTCCAGCAAGCTCGTTTCCACTTCATTTTACAATTTAAGCTTATTCCTTATTGAATAGAAAACCAATTTTGTTGTATCTCTATTATTTTGTGTTAAGCACCTATTAATAATCTATATTCATTTCGTTCTTCTCATAAAATCCATATCAATGGTATCATAGCGGTCTTCTCCTTGTCATCTTAATTCATGTCCCCAACGAGGTCGAAGTACAAAGAGTTGGGTCTCAAGCTTGTTTCTCTTGAGGACAAAAGATCTCACATGCCCAAGCGACCTCTCATGGAAGGAGAAAAAAAATATGAAGGGACAGGAGATCATTTCAAACTGTTGATTTAGGAATCCCTCACACAACAAAGGAACGAGATGATGGATAGTTTCACGCAAATCCTTCGGTAGTTATCAACAGGTGACACATATTCTTCGAGTGGAGGTTCCACCCCCTTCAAGGTACAAATAAACTTCGATATTCCTATATTTGAAGTTCAGATAGATGTAGATGTTGTAGACAAGTGGTTGAATCTACTAGAAGGGTATTTTTTTGTCCATAACTTTTCGAATAGAGAAAATATTACTTTTGCACTCCTCAAAGTCGTTCCCCATGTCAAAKATTGGTGGGAAAATTTTTGTAAGAAAAAGGAAATAGAGGAACCCTCATTATTTATAGTCAAAACCACCTGGGAATCCTTCAGGGATGTTATTAAGGAAMAATACTACCCTGTCGRAAGTTATGACGACTTGTATACCAAATGGACCGCACTACGGCAAGAAAGAGACCAAGCAGTGCCAGATTTCACAAATATCTTTCATACCTTGYGCACCAAGCTAGCTATCAAATATTCAGAGCGACATATGATGCTCAAGTATCATGGCACTCTACATAGATACATCTAGACCGAAATGGAATTTTTGGAAATCTCATCCTTGGGCGCGACCTACCGGTATGCCATCAAAATTGAGCAAAAGCTCAAACAAAACACACGGCAATTTGGGATTGGGAACCCCTTACAAAAAAAGCCAAGAAAGGGCAGCCCCAACCCACAGAACAAAGGAAAGAGAAAATATGGACAGTATCAGGACAACCACTCCAAGCTGCAAGAAAATAAGGACACTGGAAAGACAAAGAAAGATATCGAGAAGTGGTGCAGCTTCCATAAGAGCCCTTGTCATAACACTACTGACATCCACTCAAAGAAGTCACTAGTGGCCGAAGTTAAAGCCTCTGAATCAGATGCGGGTTCAGACTCTGAGCTAGAAATAGAAAGGGGAAGATGGATCATTGATGCGGAACCAAGTGCCACCATTGCTACCACCAAGCTCCAGCCTGGTGAACCAGACGAGCCAAAAGAAGGAGAACACCTCTTCCATTCACAGATGTGGGTAAAAGGCACCCTGATGCACTTAATCATGGATAGAGGTAGCCAAAATAACCTCATCTCAGTAGAGGTTGTCAAGCAGTTGGCCCTGCCGACAACACCGCACCCAAACCCCTACACCATTGAATGGCTCCGCCAAAAGAGATCTTCGCGTCAGACAACAATGTCGATTTTCGTACAACATCAAGCCCTTAAAAGATGAGGTATTGTGTGATGTTGTTCCTCTCAAAGTTTTTGATGTTCTTTTGGGCCAACCTTATTTATGGAAACGCCATGTTGTATATGATTCTAGGCTTCGTAGTGTTATTATTACTTTGAACATGAAATTTTATAGGATACCTGAGGCAGTCCCACCTAGTGTTATTTCCTTGATCTCTGCTAAGAAATGTAGGAAGGCCATCTCTCAAACGGGAAAGTTTGTCTTCTTCGTGATTCACTCTCAGAATAAGAAAAAGATCATAGCCACATCCAGGGTCTCTGTGACTGACCTCTCCACAGAGAAGAAGCAAGTAGTTAAGGTTATGGAAGAATAATAAGATATCTTCTCCTCACCTACTGGGGTACCTTTGCACTGCCAGGTCAAGCACTCCATCGGTCTAACCCTCAACGGATCACTGCCCAATGAGCGAGTCTATCACTACTCTCCATTAGAGAATGAGGAGATCAAGCGACAAATCTAAGAACTGCTCCACAAGGAGCACATCCATCCTAGCTCATCACCTTGTGGGATCCCAATCGTGCTGGTACAAAAGAAAGATGGAACCCAATGACTCTTCATTGATTATCGGGCTCTGAATAAAATCACAGTCAGAAACTAGTACCTGATTCCTCGAATCGACGACCTCCTTGATCAACTCATGGGCACCGAATACTTCATTAAGATTGATCTGAATTCTAGATACCACCAGGTCTCGATAGAATAGACAGATGTATGGAAAACCTCCTTCAAGTCAAAGGAAGGCCTTTTTGAATGGTTGGTCATGCCCTTTGGTTTGACAAATGCTCCAACCACTTTCATGAGGATGATGGATGATATCTCACGACCATTCACCAATGCTTTTGTAGTGGTGTATCTAGATGACATTTTCATTTATAGCAAGACTTGTTTCGAACACTTGCAGCATATTCAGTAGGTTTTGCACACCCTGCGACGGCACAATCTATATGCCAACTTGGAAAAATGATCCTTTGGCATGGACAGGGTCCATTACCTAGGCTACATAATTGATTAGCATGGCATACATGTGATTCCAACCAAGATCCAATTCATTCATGACTGGTGAGACCCAACCACACTCACTGAGCTTCAGAGCTTCTTGGGCCTTGCCAATTTCTACCGTAGGTTCGTGTTGGGATTATCCCATATTGCATGGGCCCTTATCCAAATAACCAAGGGTGGTGGTAAGGAGAAATTTGCGTGGGGCCGGTCCCAACAACAAGCGTTCGATGATTTGAGGCAACGCTTGTGCTCAGCCCCAATACTTTCACTACCAGACTTGCAACAACCCATTGAGATCGAGACAGATGCTTCAGACTATGCAGTGGGCGTCCTTATCACTCAGTACGACCACCCTGTGGCCTATCATAGTGAGACACTATCAAATGTTATCTGTAAGTACCCTACTTAGGAAAAAGAAATGTACTCCATTGTGCAAGCCTACCGCTAGTGGAGACATTACATTCTTGGGAAGGAAACAGTCATCCACACTGATCATAAGCCACTGCAGTTCATGCAGACACAAGAAAAATTGCAAAATGATCTCCATCAAAAGTGGTCCACATACTTGCAGCAATTCCACCTCAACATCAAGTATAAAACAAGAAGCACCAATCACGTCGTTGATTGCCTCAGCAGACTACCAGTCCCAACACTCACCACAATGCTAGACTCCTGCAGCCATGAGACCTCTAGATGGCCCCAACTCTATGAGGTAGACCCAGACTTCGCCACCACCTACCAAATGTTGGGTGAAAATGCAGTTGTCGATAATTTCCATCTTCAGGATGGGTTGTTGTGTCATCAAGGCCATATCTTTGTTCCATCAAGCGAGTGAGCAAAGATGATATGGGAAGCCCACTACAGTCGGGTGGCAGGACACTTCAGCATCGAAAAGACAGTGGTGATGCTACAAAAACATTTGTACTGGTCGAAACTTCGACAGGAGGTTAGCAAGCTTATCAGGTCCTGCACTACTTGCACTATTACCAAACCGACCACTATGAAACAAGGCTTGTACACCCCTCTTCCTACTCCTGATAGGTCATGGGAATCCATCTCAATGGACTACATCTCGGGCCTTTTGTCCATAAAGCGGTGAAATGACTGTGTTTTTGTGGTTGTTGATCACTTTTCTAATATGATGATTATGGTTGCTTGCAAGAAGAACATCACAACATAGGTCACTGCCAAGATTTTCTTTGAACGAGTCTAGGTAGATTTTGGAATCCCACAAACTATTGTCTCAAATTGGGATAGTCAATTTCTTAGCACATTATGGTCGAGCCTCTGGCCATTGCTAGACAACAAGATCACCAAATGCACAACCTTCCACCCCCAGACAGATGGCCAAACCGAGGTCGTAAATTGAATTATTGTGCATATCCTTCGCATGTATAATTCAAAACACCCTCGTACATGGGATGAGAGTCTTCCCTATTTCAAACATCACTACAATCGAGCCTTGCATATCTCAACTAGCCACAAACCCTTAAAGGTGGGGTTGGGATTCCAACCATTGAGTCCCATAGATGTTGCACTTCCCCTTGCGGTCACCACAACCGACTCATCTCCTTCTCCAACTGAAGCTGAAAAAGCCACACGATTCATTGAGTGAATCCAACACATCTACCAATAGGTTCATGATATCCTACACAAGTCCAATGACAAGTATAAGTAGCGTCATGATCAACATCGGGTGCCACATAAGTTTCAGGTGGGTGACAAAGTTTGATTGCAATTGCAGAAAGAATGCCTTATAGGACCCCATCAAAAGATTTGACCACTCTGTTATGGGATATACACCATCACCAAGGCCATGGGGGATAATTATTTTGAGTTCAACATTCCTCCTTTCCTTGGCCTGCACCTAGTGTTCAACGTGGATCTCCTTTGCCTTTATTTCCCACCATTATTTGAAACCTCAGACATAGCAGAGCTGCTGAAACCAATAGAGCTCAACACCGACTGCATACAACATGCATCCATTGATCAGATTGTGGACACACAGATAAAGGAAAATCGACAACAAAGGATCCAGCTTTATCGAGTCATCAAAGCAGGGTAGCTCCTGCACCAAGGCAAGTGGCTCAATCGGGGCCAAATTCACCAGAAATTTCTCATCTAATGGTGGAACTCAATGCAATGGATACCATTTCTTCATAAGGAGGGAGGATTGATCTAGTTGTATATCGGTGGCCACCCAACTTTTCCAACTAGCTCAAAACAATTTTCTGACAATTTTGGCTATTTACTATTTTTAGCAGTTTTAACTTCCGGGGCCATTTTGAGGGCCTAAATAAAGGTTTTTCGGGATCGAGCTTCTCAATGATAGTCAAAGGAATTATTGATCCCCCAAAATTAATATACTCGATGATACCTTTCCAACAAGCTATCATACGCCTAAAACGGAGATTGTATGCAAAAGTTACAACCCCAGGAAGTTGATGTACTAACTTACCCAGACGGGGCCCACATGACTTTTGGCGCTTCATTCCCTAGGCTTAGGTTTTTGGCATTCTTTTTTATTGTAAAAATTCCTTCAAATCCTCATTGTAATCATCTTCTTTCAAATGAGCGCATCTGTCACATCTCTTCTCAGAGATAAGTCGCCACCATTCTAGCAAGTTTGTTTCCGCTGCATTTTACAGTTTCAACTTATTTCCTTATTGAATAGAAAACTAGTTTTACTGTATCTCTGTTATTTTGTGTTAAGCACCTGTTAATAATATATAGTCACTTCATTCTACTCATAAAATGTGGATCACTCCTCATGATGCTCATCTCGAGGTTGTTCATTTCTTTCTACCATATCCAGAGAGATTCTAGGAATATGTTTTTCACTTCTAAGAATAAAGAGTTGCTTGCTTTTACTTCTGGTAATGGGTCCCTTGTATTCATCGAGATTAAATCTCAACCTTGTTCTTGTGCTTCTCTAGCTATCCATTAGTTTCTTCGGTCTTGTTACTCATCTCTCCTATGTCTCCGAAGGATTTCTCTCTCTTCTTCTTGGACTAAGATCTTCCATGACCTTTCTAACTCTTCTCGGGTCTCAACTATCATTATTACCAGATTGAATAACTATTGTAAGATTCTTCGTTAATTGTTCAATCCAATTTCTAAGCGGGGTTGATCAGCCTGGGGAAAAGTCATATATTTTTTCAAAAAAAAATGTTAGATGAGGTTCCAAATTTCAGTTCAGTCACCAGTATGGTCACCAAAAATGTTGATGCTTGAATCTGTCAGGACCGAAATGATGACCTCACAAGGATGTAAATCCTCCTGCATTTTTATAGAGGTGGTACACCTCTTTAATTTATGGTTTTCTTAGGATTCTAAATATTCATAATATGGGACTTTTCATAAGTTTGTTGTGGTAATCAAAGAAATAAAATATTGCAAGCAACATTAAAGGAATTTTTTATTTTTTTTTTCGTTTTCTTTTTTAAATAAAGTTCTCGAGAAAGGACCATGAACCACACACTTTACACAATTAAAGTAAATAAAAAAAATTCCTCATATCCATCATAGTTTAAGATAAATATTTTTGATCACATAAAATAAAATAAAATGATATGTGTGCATAAGAGAACTTTAATAGAGTGGAAACATGTGCAACTCGAATAAAGATAATGATAGATCAACCTCAAATACTTTATATTCTGAAAACAGGGTTACAAAGCACAATCGAGATTGTTTCCAAAGTAGCTTTCTTCAAATTTCTAAAAAATATATAGTATGTTACATATTCTTTGAAATTTAAAAATGTGTTTGTCTTAAAGACTGAGATAGGGGATCCCGCGGACCATAAAGAAAATAAATACAATAAATAATCTCTTATAAGGAAGACGGCGGGCGGTAAAAGAACAACAAGATCTGGTAAAAAGAAAAGAGGAGTTATCAGTCTTCGGTTAAACTTTTTTATTGAAAGAGGTGGAATAATTGGATGAACAACTTGATAAAGAAAAAGAAGGATGTGATCAGCATAAACTTACTAAGATGGTATCTCCTCTATTCACTTGCTTGTTGATGTCATTTTATTTTATTCATTGACGGTTATAGGAACTGTCTCATCTACTTCTTGCCCTTCAGTGGTTAGTTTGTTGATAGATTTCTTAAACCATTCTGGAATATAACTTTTCATTGGTGCCACATTGATTTCATGTCGGATTTTGATGTTGAACAACTTGCCCTCCAAGTCTCTTAGATCAAGGGAAATTCCATGTAATGCTTCTTCAATATCTCGATTTTTCACTAGCCAATTGTCTATGTCGTCCTCATTATATTCAAGTATACCATAGAAATTTTCAACTAACAAACCTTTAAAGATCTCAACTTGTTCATCAAACTATTGGTTTGTTAGGAACAACGAGTTGAGGATCAACTTGGGATCTTGGACTTCGTTAGTGATTTTGGCGAAGTCTACCTCCGTGAGTCTTTTGAATAGTTCTTCCCTGCTTGATATGGCTTGGCTACACATTTGAACAATGTTTTTCAAGTTTTTTATCTTTTCTTTCCAACACCCATTCAACTGTTTAATCCAACTTGGAGAGGGAATATCCTCCGCTCTTCTCCTTAGCTCTGTCATGTTGGAAACTTTAACACCAAAGGGTACCACAACATCAAGGTAAAAACCTTCTTCATTTTTTAGTTCGGCTTGCAAATACTCATGGAAGGCATGCACCCTCGAGCCACAATAAATCATGTTCTTTAAAATTTCCCAAGCTTTTGTGATCAATGTCATTCTTTTCTTGATATCATTCTCCACATAAATCCTGGATGATGTAAGTAATATTGACGATCCTTTTAATTTAGTAGCAGGCGTGGTGGGTCCAAAAATTTCCAAAGCATTGGCAAGAAGTGGAATAGGCATTAAGGTCTCTTCCATATCCTTAATTCTCTCCTTTAACTTTTTATTTTCTGCTTCGAGACTACCAATGGAGTCATCCAATGCATCGTTGGTTTCTCTATGAATTCTAGAAATCTGGGAAAGTTGCATATCTCTTCGTTCAACCTCTGAATGAGATTTTCCTTTCTTATTGTTTACATCACTTTTCTCAATAATCAATTTTTTGGATTCCCTGTCAAAAGAAGTGCTCTTCAAAACAAATGACTTTTGAGTCTTCTTCATCAAAGGTCTCATTCTCAATGATTTCCAAAGACAAATTATGGTGGGATGTGCTTCCCGGTTGATTAATGTTGGGAAACATTTTCTCTATGTCTGCTTCAAGTTCCATATCTTCGAGGGGGAATCTATTGATATCACTTTCTATGCCTCGGTCTTCTTCCTCTTGCACTACGTTTTTCCTCTTTTTCCTTAGTGGAAGTTTGTGTGAAATTTCATTTTTTCTCGGAGGGGGATTCTTTTCTCCTCTTCCACCTAAACTATTGTTGATCACTTTTCTATATGGGTGGGTCGTTGGAGCACTACTCCGAAATGTTGTAGTCTTAGGAGTAATATTCAGGGACCATGAACTCTTCTCACTGGGACCCTTTCCTTTTTGTTTGTAAAATTCATTAGTATTGAATACCATCTCCAAGTCACCAACGTTGTGAGTAGGGGCACCCAAGTTATTATCTTCTTCCTCTCCTAGAACAATATGGATAAATGAATTGCTAAATCCCACTACTTATATATTTTCCACAAAAAGTTTGTTAGGGTCAAACCCTTTTATCTTTTCAGCATACTTGAGATTCAAATTGTGGAAGTGGTTTGCAAATTCATTGATTTTGTTCATATTTCTGAATACAAAGTCCCCAATTTTCCAAGGAAAGGGTATGAATAGTGTTTTTCGTTTCTCATGAAAAAGTGCAACCAAAATTTATATCACCTTGAAACTTCTTTAATAAATGTTATGTCAGATATATGGCATGGAAGAAAGGAGGTATTTTCCTTAGTACCAAAAATATTGATAACATCGTAATTTTCCATTTGCTCCAATGTCCCCTTTTTATCTAGGAATTTACTTGTCTAGGTGGATATTCTGGGCGTATCTTTTCTAAACAACAATCCTTTAAAAATCGAGACAAAATCATTGAAAACTTCATAAAGTGCAAATAATCTTTGTTTATCCACAATGCTTGGTACCAAAAGGTGATGGTATCAAATTCACAATTCACCTTATTGCAGATAGACAATTTAGGAAATTGACAACAATATGTTATCGTAAACACCAAATAAGAATCCACAAATAATTTCTTATATTTTTTATAGTGTGACAATTGGGAAGAGATTTCAATGGAAATAAACTTCCCCCAATCGAAAATGGCTTGCTCCTTGACATTAAAATATAAGATATAAAGAATCATATGGGAAATGCTAGCGATATTTTTTGAGCCTGTAACTCTGGTGAATAACCAAGCAATTTCCTGAAAGGGATTTTTGAACAAGTTGACCTGTAACCTGGTAATATTTTCAGGGATTTCCCCAGGATTCTCCAAGAACTCAAGCACGAGGTCTAGGTTGTTATCGTTCTTTTTAAGTAAATCCCGAAAATCCTCCCCTTTGAAAGTGAGTGTTGGCTCGAGGAGCTTCAACATTTTACAGAACACTTGAGGTGAAAGAGATACGAAAGAATGGTTTTGAAGTCGAATAAACCACTAACTTGGTATATATTTCTCAATGCACTAGGAAACTAGTTCCTTGCAGTTGAAAACCTCGGGAACAGAGCCTTCACGAGAAATTTCGGATGTCCAGATCACTTCCTTATGAGCAGACGAGGATGAATAGTAAGAATACGCTCTAGACCACTGAAAGTTCTGGTCCTTGCGTCCAAAAATGTTCAAAGTATCTTTGCAGAACTTATATCGAGCTTCTCCTGCCATAAGTTGATGAGATTTTTCTTTTAATCCAGATAATATTTGAAATGAGCACGTGAGAGAGATAATACAATCTTCTGCAAATCGTGCTTTAATGTGGTTTAATGAGAAATCTCCTCGATCCCCTTGATTATTAATGACGATATTTACGGAACCTGTATGATGAGTTATTAAAATTAAACCATACTAAATGCATATTGAGAAAAGTGCAACGGTGGTGGGGACGGAAGAGAGAAATTAAGATTTTGGAATTTTGTGAACCCGCCAACCCGCAGTTGCGAAAGGTTGAAAATTGGCTAAGTGTTGTAATGTGTTTGGTCGGACTCAATATAGAAGAGATGAGATACTTAGGAGCTCAGGGAGTCCGATGGTCAAAATGTAGATCATGGATCTCTTGGGTGCAAAATGTATATCGCAGAACGTGGGATGTAAAAGCTTGATACCGTGAACCCAGGAACCCACGACTGTAGAAACGACTAAGTATAGGATAATGCATCGGTAGGTCAGGCTCATGATATGGGAATATGAATGGAAGTGAGAACTCGCGAGTCCACCAACACGCGAACCCATCAAAGAAAAAGGACTAAGTATAGTAACTAGAAAGGGAGAATAGAAGGGAGAAAAGAAAAGGGAAATTTGGGTAAGTATAGAAGAGGGAAAATAAATGGAAAAACGAAGTGGGGAAAATAGAAAATGCGATGGAATTTTTGGAAGCGAGAATTGATTTCAACAACTGGCTCCAACTATGGGATGATAACCCCTTGTGGGTTGTCAAGAATCCAAAACCTTTCATAACCAGGTGCTTCCGTCCATTGTTCTATGGAGTCAAAGTAAGAATATACAAACTAAAAAATAAAATTATGTATAATGAGAATGAGAAAGTCTTAGGTGAAACAACCTTTCAAATGTTGCTCGTTGATAGGCAACATTAGACTTTTACCCTTCATGTCTTGAAGCATATAGGAGTTAAAACTCAGGATCTTTTCAACAATATATGGTCCAATTCAGAGTGCTTCAAACTTTGTATGCATCGATGGTTTCTCCTTGGATTTGTTCCACAGTATCACCAGTTCTTCCTTCTGGAAATTGTTTACAGTTGTTCTCTGATCAAAATATATTTTGACACTCTACTACCTTTGAGAAGTTTGATTCAAATATTTTCTTCGTTCTTCTTCCAATTTTAATAATTGGTTGATCCTCCTTTGGATAGGTGAAATTTCTTGTGTATCCTTGGTATTAACCACAAAATTTAATGCATTGAGTTCGAGGCTAATCGAAACTTTGGATTCTTTCCCATAAACCAATGTATACGGGGACATCCCATTGTTGTCCTTTGGAGTCATTCTACTTTCCACAGTAAAACAATCAGCTTCAAATGCCAATTCCTTTGGTTCTTGTCAATGGTTTTCTTCAATATCTGAATAAGTGTTTTATTTGTGGATTCAACAAGGCCATAACATTGTGGATAATAATTCAATGATTGACCCATTATAATTCCATATTCTCCAAAAAACTTTGTAAACTTCGACCCGATGAAAATTGAACCATTATCTGTGATAAATTTATCTGGGACACCAAATCTCGGCAGAATATTATCTTTGAGTAATTTAATTAGCTTTTCATAATCAACTTTGTTTAATGCCACTGCTTCTGGCCATTTCGTGAAATAATTTGTATCTGCGAGATTGTACATATGTCCCTTGCTAGACTTCGGATTAATCGGCCCGACAAAATCAAGCCCCCATTGGGAGAATGGTTTTTCTACAATTATGGGTTGTAAAGGCATCGTGGATCTCTTCTTTTTTCTCGAAAAATGTTGCCATGATACACACTTCCTTATTGTGGCATACGAGTCTCTGAAAATTGATGTCCAATAGAATCCAACACATATTATCTTGTGGGCGGTGGCGGTAGGTGAAAAGTGTCCACCGCATATTCCTTCATGGAATTTTCTCATTAGTTATTGGTCTTAGTTTTCCTCAATGCATCTCAGTAGTTTACCATCATAATTTCTCCTGAGAAGTATATCAACAATCAACACATATTGAGTTTCCTTCATCTTCAATGTTCTTCGCTCCTTGGGATTCATGGTGATAGGAAATTGAAAAGACCTTAAGTAGAATATAATATCTCTGTACTATTTTGTATCAACTAATGTCTCTCCTATTGAAATTGAAATCATTCCATCCACAAAATCACTATTCACTATGAGCTTGCATAAACCTTGTCCTTTGACAACCTTTAAAGGCTTAATTTCAATATCATACTCTTGTATATTTTCCATCCAATTAGCCCATTTTCCTTCTCTCAATTTTTGATTCAGAAGCATCTTCACTGGCGATGAGGGAACATAAGAAATAACATGGGAGTTCAGTATGGACATCGGAAAGTGCGCACCCTCTTTTACGAGAGACAATGCTTGCTTTTCCGGTTTTGAATACCTCAATTCATAGTCATGTAGGGTTTTTCTCATGAAAATTATTGGGAGTTCTTCACCTTTGGTATTATTCTGAGTAAGAACATATGCAACAAATTTTTCTATAGAAAATGAATAGATGATGAAATTTCTTTGAAAATCCGGACCAATGAGGACTGGAGTTGTGGTGATTGATCCTTTGATATTATTGAAATCCTCTTGAGTATTTGTTGTCCATTCAAACCTCTAGTCCCTTTTCAACAACAAATTGATCGGCTTTACAATATTTGCATAGTCAAGAACAAACCTTCACACAAAATTGATCTTACCGAAAAATGATTGGACTCCCTTCTTGGATGTTGGGGGGTTGAGCTCATTTATTGCTTTAAATCTTTCTGTATCTATGTAAATCTGTCCCTTGCACATAATGTGGCCCAACAATTTTCCTTGAGTTACAAAGAACAAACATTTATTTGGATTTAGAGAGACAGGTCATATAATTTACATATTTCAAAACCTTTTCTCAAATGATGGATATGATAACCCCGTGTTTTTTAATGCACTGTCAAATCATCTTGATAGTCTGCCATAAATTTTCCTATCAACTTGCTAAATGCATGATCCATGGCCCTATGGAATGTGGCTCCAACATTCTTCAAACCAAAGGGCATTCTAGCATATGCATATGTCTCCCAAGGTATGATAAATGTTGCCTTTGCCCTATCATCCTCAACCACCAAGACTTGTTTATATCCATAAAAACCATCCAACATGGACATGCAAGCTAATCCAGTGACTTGTTGGAGAAGGAACTCCATACTAGGTATAGGAAATTAATCCTTTATGTTTTTTTTGTTAAGGTCTCTGAAGTCAAGACGCATCTGTATTTCCTTGGTTTTTTTTATTACAATCACAGGATTTGAAAGCCAGTGAGAGTGTCTAATGGGATAAATTATTCATTCATTCTTAAATTTCTTCAATTCAATCTTTATCAGAGGTTTCATTTTGGGATTCGTCATCCTTATTTTTTGATTTACATGCTTTTCTTCTTCTCTCAAAGGAATGATATGATGGAATATCATTTTATCGTAAGATTTCAAATAATCATAGGTACAAGAGAACACATCAATGTATTCTTTAAACAAGGCAACATATTGATCAACTTTATTAGTGGTGTAATCAACTCCGAAGTTGACATATTTGAGGAACTATTAGTTTCAATGTTGACTTTTATTGTCTCTTGCACTTTTAAAATTGAAACTTCTTCAAGGAGATTCTTAGCATGATCATATTCTGTAAAAGGAGATTCAGATTGTATACAATCTTTAAGAATAACAGGCGTGTGATCATATTCATCATCATCATCGTTCAACAAAAAAAATTCCAGTTGTTCATCGTTCAACAAAAAAAATTCCAGTTGTTCATCGTTCTCAAACACTTGCAAATATTCAATGTTATCGGGAACGGACAGTCGGAATGCTCTTTCTACTTGGAAAGATGTTTTTCTTTGGATATCGTCTGGGTTTGACATTGAGGTTTCCAAGGCTAATGAATCTGCCTTATGATTCTTGTCCCTTGGAATGAAAGAAATGTTGAAGGAACTGAAATATTCCATCAATTCGTTAACCCTTTTGAAATATAACTTAAGTCTTTCATTTTTTATTTTATACCTTTGGGTAACTTGATTGATCACCAACTTTGAGTTACCAGTCACAACTAGATGTTCTATTTTCATTTCTTGTGCAAGGATCATCCCCTTAATAAAGGCTTCATATTTTGCATCATTATTAGTGCAAGATAAATCTAGTCTAATAGCATACAGATGCACAACCTTATTTGGACTCATAAGAAAAATCCCAATTCCTCTCTCGGAGTTTGAATAGGATCCATCGAATGACATCCTCTAATAGACTTCAAATGGACATTCTTGATTCTTGGTTTCTTGAACATGCTCTAGGCTTTCATTATGTTCCATGTCTAGGATACAATAGTTTCCAATCCCGACATTTATATAGTCCTCCATCAATTCATTGTCCTTCTTCTAGAAGGAGAAGGGTTTTTTAGGTTCACGAGGAACTTTAATCATTTATCCTTCTTTTTCTGGAAACATCATACGACTTCCATCATTCATTATATATCCCTCAATCATAAATGTCCAATCTCTTCCCAACACAACTCCATATCATGGAGTAAGGTATACCATAATAATATTGAAAATTGTAATGATATGGGGGGCTGTCGTAATCCAAGAATAAAAGTCCTTGATCTCTCCATAAGCTGACACTTTTATAGAATCAATTGCATATATGCTTTCACTGGTTTTATAATACTTGGTGCAACTCATGCACAATGCCTCCATGACCACCAGTGGCATGATATTATTTGTCGCGCCAATGTCAACTAAACAATTATGCAGTGCAACATCATGATTTTCAATTGAAATGTAAAAGGGAGGAATTTTACCTCTCATCTTGGCAGTTGACTGGCTTTGGTTTTGTTTTTGACTAGTGACCACAACTTCTGTCCTTTTAGATGGATCGTTCAACAATTTCAAAATTTTATGTCTTTGTTGGATAATCTTCACCACTTCTGTAAAGGGAGAATTTATCCTTAATTTACTTAAGTCCTCTACGAAATTATATGTCATTTGAGTGGAGTTTGATGTCAGGTGTTGCCTTTTACTTCCAACGCTATCCATCACATTCTCATTTGCTATTTTCTCATTTGTTTTTTCTTTTTCTTTTTCTTTTTGTTTCTCTTTATCATAATTGCCTTTATTTTTTGGTCTATTTACAAATCCTCTTGTATGGGCAATGTTTTCTTGTGAGTTGGGATCGTTGTTGCCCTCTTCAAATATATACATGGGAGTCTCGCATCCATCCTTTTGCACAGTTTTAGAGCTTTCATCAAGTGAGTAATAATCATATTGCTCAATTAATTGCTCATCATACACATCATTTAGAACATATGCATCAGGAGTAGGCTTCCTGGGAACCCTTGGTCTTTGCGGATTATCTGTGTTTTCAAACCTCACTCTGTTTTCTTGGGGAGGGTTCTTTCTTTGATTTGGGATTGACATTCTTGGATTTTCCACATAATTATATCCCCTTCTTTATTTGGTTATCATGTTTTGCATTTGATTGATAGTTCTATTCATCTGTGAAATTTCAATTCTTTGCTTATTTTCCTATGCCTCCACAGGGTCAACCTTTACATCAGGTATGGTTCCCTTGAAAAATTCCTCCTCCCATTGTTTGGTTTTGAGCCGGTCGAGTCTTGAATTATTCATTTTTTCTTGAATTGGAAGCTCCTTGATTATCAATACTTAATCCTCCCAGCTGCCTTTGTACTTTTCCCAATATAATGTCGAGGTCGACACTCGTTTCAATCATAATTTATTCCATCTCAGTGGCTTTAGTCATTACCTCCTCCAAGGTATCCATTTGGTATGTTCTGATAGCATATTTCACATTAAGAGGAATTGCATTCTTATAACATCCGAGAATGATTGGGTCAATTGGTATTTTATCTTATGGAATCCTACTCAAGGTTTTATTGAATCTGAAATTAAAATCTTGTATCCTTTCATTCTTCCTTAAACAAATATAGGTGAAATCGGTGAGAATGGTATGATAAGAAATTGGTGGGGTGAACATAGTCAGGAACATAGGTTCGAGGTCATTAAATGAGCGAATTGATATACTAGGCAATGGTGTATACCATTCATACTCTCTTCTTGATAAAGTTTGGAGAAACAACCTTACCATTAAATCATCATACTCAACACGATGAAAATCACAAACATCGGGAAATAAGTGCAGATGCATCTTTGCATCGAATTCTCCGTCTCTGGAAAATTCCTTCAGGATGCCCTTAGGGAGAACATGGAGATCATGTTGCTCACCTAGAATATTCAAAGGAGAATCTCTTACTCTTCTTATATTTTCAAACCTTAAGTTCTCTTGATTTATTGTAGCATCTCTTCCACCTCCTTGTCTCTCCTCATGATGCTCGTCTCGGGGTTGTTCATTTCTTTCTGTCATATCCAGAGAGATTCCAAGAATATACTTTTCACTTCTAAGAATAAAGAGTTGCTTTATTTTACTTCTGGTAATGGGTCCCTTGTATTCATCTAGCTTCAATCCCGACCTTGTTCTTGTGTTGCTCTAGCTAGTTGTTGGTTTCTTCGGTCTTGTCGCTCGTCTCTCCTCTGTCTCCAGAGGATTTATATTTCTTCTTCTTGGACTGAGATCTTCCAGGACCTTTCTAACTCTTCTCGGGTATCCATTTTTATTACCATATTGTATAACTTGTGTAATATGCTTTGTTGATTGTTCAATCCAATTTCTAAGCGGGGTTGATCAACCTGGGGCAAAGTCATATTTTTTTTCAAAAAAAATGTTAGACCACGTTCCAAATTTCAGTTTAATTCCTAGTATGGGCACCAAAAATGTTGACATTTGAATCCGTCAAGATCGAAATGGAAACCTCACGACGATGTAAATCCTCATTCGTTTTTATAGAGGTGGCACTCCTCTTTAATTTATGGTTTTCTTAGGATTCTAAATATTCAAAATATGAGACTTTGCATAAGTCTGTCGTGGTAATCAAAGAAATAAAAGATTACAAGAAAGATAAAAGGATAAAGTTTTTTCTGTTTTCTTTTTTAAAGAAAGTTCCTGAGAAAGGAACAAGAATCACACAATTTACACATTTAAAGCAAATAAGCAAAATTTCCTCACATCCATCATAGTTTAAGATAAATATTTATGATCACATAAAATAAAAGAAAATGATCTACATGCATAAGAGAAATTTAACAGAGTGGACACATGGGAAAATCAAATAAAGATAACGATAGATCAACCTCAAATACTTTATATTCTGAAAACAGGGTTACAAAGCACAGTCGAGATTGTTCCCAAAGTAGCTCTCTTGAAATTTCTAAAAAATATATAGGTTGTTACATATTCTTTGAAATTTAAAAATGTGTTTATTTTACAGACTGGGATTGGGGCTCTCGCGGAGCATAAAGAAAATAAATACAAGAAATAATCTCTTCAAAGAAAGATGATGGGCAGTAAAATAACAAGAAGACCTGGTAAGAAGAAAAGAGGAGTTATCAATCTTTGGTTAAACTTTTCTAGTGAAATAGGTGGAATAACTGGATGAATAACTTGATAAAGAAAAATAAGGATGTGATCAACATAAACCTACTATGATGCTCTCTCCTCTATTCACTTGCTTGTTGATTCCATTTTATTGTCTTCATTGACGGTTAGAGGAACCGTCTCAATCGCTTCTTTCCCTTCGGTGGTTAGTTTCTTGATAGCTTTCTTAAACCATTCTTGAATATAACTTTTCATTGGTACCACATTGATTTCATGCCATATTTTGATGTTGAACAACTCGCCCTCCAAGTCTCTCAGATATAGGTAAATTCCATGTAATGATTCTTCAATATCCTGGATTTCCACAGAGTAGTCCACTAGACAATTGTCTATGTCGTCCTCATTATATTAAAGTATACCATATAAATTTTCAACTGACAACCCTTTAAAGATCTCAACTTTCTCATCAAATTGTTTCTTTGTTAGGAACAATGAGTTGAGGATCAACTTGGGATCTTGGACTTCGTTAGTGATTCCGGCCATGTCTACCTCCATGAGCCTTTTGAATAGTTCTTCCCTCCTTGATATGTCTTGGTTGCACGTTTGAACATTGTTATTCAAGTTTTTTATCTTTTTTTCTAGCACACGTTCAGCTGTTTAATCAAACTTGGAGAGGGAATATCCTCCTCTCTTCTCCTTATCTCTGTCACATTGGAAACTTTAACACCAAAGGGTACCACAACATCAAGGTAAAAACCTTCTTCATTCTTTAGGTCGTCTTGCAAATATTCATGGAAGGCATGCTCCCTCGAGCCAAAATAAATCGTGTTCTTTGAAATTTTCCAAGATTCTATGATCAATGCCATTCTTTTCTTGATATTATTCTCCACATAGCTCATGGTTGATGTAAGTAAACTTGATGATCTTTTTAATTTAGCAGTGGGTGTGGTGGGTCCAAAAATTGCCAAAGGGATGGAAAGAAGTGGAAGAGGCATTAAGGTCTCTTCAAATTCCTTAATCCTCTCCTTTAATTTTGTATTTTCTGATTTGAGACCACCAATGGAGTCGTCCAATGCATCGTCGATTGCTCTATGAATTTTAGAAATCTAGCAAGGCTGCATATCTCTTAGGTCAACCTTTGAACGATATTTTCCTTTCTTATTATTTACATCACTTTTCTCAGTAATCAATTTTTTGGATTCCCTATTTTTTCAATTCTGCAAAACAAATGACTCTTCTTCATCGAAGGTGTCATTCTCAATGATTTCCAAAGAAAAAATTTGGTGGATCATCCTTCCCGACTGATTAATGTTGGGAAACATTTTCTCTATGTCTTTTTCAAGTTCCATATATTTGATGGAGAAGTTATTGATATCACTCTATATGTGTTGGTCTTCTTCCTCTTGCACTACATTTTTCCTCTTTTTCCTTAGTAGAAATTTGTGCGAGATTTCAATTTTTCCCAGAGGGGGATTGTTTTCTCCTCCTCCACCTTAAATACTATTGATCACTTTTTTGGATGGGTGGGCCGCTGGAGCACTACTTCAAGATTTTTTAATCTTAGGAGTAACATTCTGGGATTGGGAACTTTTCTCGTTGGGACCCTTTCTTTTTTATTTGTAAAATTCATTGGTACTGAGTACCGTCTCCAAGTCACCATCATTGTGACTAGGAGCACCCAAGTTATTATCTTTTTCTTTTCCTAGAACAATATGGATAAATGAATCCCTAAATCCACTGCTAACACATGTTCCACAAAAATTTTGTTATCGTTCTTTTTCAGGAAATCCCAACAATCCTCCCCTTTGAAAGTAAGTGTTGGCTCAGGGAGATTCAACATTTTATGGAACACTTGAGGTGAAAGAGAGGCAAGAGAATGGTATTGAAGTTGAAAATTCATTGACTTGGTATATATTTCTTATCACACTAGGAAACCAATTCCTTATAGTTGAAAACCTCAGGAACACAGCCTGAACGAGCAATTCTGGATGTCCAGGTCACTTTCTTCTTAGCAGACGGGGATGAATAATAAGAATATGCTCTAGACCATTGAAAGTTTTGGTTTTCACATCCAAAAATGTTCAAAGTATCTCTGTAGAACTATTGTCAAGTTGTTGCTTCCATAAGTTGATGAGAGCGTTCTTTTAATCTAGATAATATTTGAAATGAGCACTTGAGAGAGATAATATAATATTCTGCAAATCGTGCTTTAATGTGGTTTAATGAAAAATCTCTTTGATCCCTTCACTTATTAATGACAATCTTTGTGAAACATACATGATGAGTTATTAGCATTAAACCATACTAAATGCATATTGGGGAAAACACGAAGGTGGTGGGGACGAATGAGAGCAATTAGGATTTGGGAATTTTTTGAACCCGCCAACCCGAGAACTCGTGAAACTGTGATTGTGAAAGGTAAGAAATTGGATAAATGTTGTAATGTGGTCAGTCAGACTCAATATAGGAGAGATGAGATACTTAGGATCTCAGGGAGTCTGATGGTAAAAATGTAGATCCCAGATCTGTTGTGTGTAAAATGTATATCATGGAACATGGGAATAAAATCTTGAACCCGTGAGCCCGAGAACTCGCAACTGCAGAAACAGATAAGTATAGGATAATATGGTGGTCGATCAGACTCATGATATGGGAATATGAATGGAAGTGAGAACCCGTGAGTCTACCAACCCATGAACCCGTCAAAGAAAAATGACTAAGTATAGTAACTATAAAGGGAGAATAGAAGGGAGAAAAGAAAAGGGAAATTCAGGTAAGTATGGAAGAGGGAAAAGAAATGGACAAATGAAGTTGGGAAAATAGAAAAGGAGATGGAATTTTCGGAAGAATAAATTGATATCAATAGAAACACAATCGAGACTTTGTGTGATTAAGTGAATTACTGAGGACACATCAACAGATATAGCACATCATAGCACAATTCCATACTTATAGTATCAAAAGCCTTAGATCGATAAAGAGAGTGAACAGTTTGTGTTGCACAACATTAAAGTAAACACATACATTGAAGAAGTTGCTAAAACAGTAATGCAATTAGTAAATACACAACACATGACAAATTACGCAAGAAAGAGGCCATATATTCATCCTCATAATGAAAAATTTTAAGTGTCTAATTAATCCATCATATATTCATACCCCAGAATGTGATACATAGAGTTGTTCTTCATATCAATTCTTATACAATAGGATCGATAATGAGATATCCAATATGGACTCTCACATTCTACGTCAATGTAGTTCTTTCTCAATAATTCTCAATAGCAACAAACCTCAAAACCCCATAACAACAGAGAAAAACATAGAACCAATGGAAAACACAGAACAGAGACTTAGAACATGACATAATAGAAATGAATAGAATCCAACATAATAGAATTGAAACGAACAGAATCAAACCCTAAGCCATTACATAACTCCATGCTTTATAAATTTTCTACAATGATTATTGGCTTTTTTATTCTGTTGTTATGTTTTCTTGATTCCGCATCCTTCTGGCATGCACTCAGAAATTCCATATATTTATGTTGATCTTCCAGTTGGTACATCACTCTTTTTCCTTGGTGGTGCAGTGGTAGTTAAATTTTTTCCCCTCGTATATAATGTTGATGTGTTATGGGGTTTCGCAAAACTTTTATGTGTCCACAAAACTGGTTCTTCAAAATTGAGGTCCCAACACTATGTGTTATTGAAGGAGTACAGAGATAAAATGGAATCGCAAAGGGTCTCATGACTGCCTTAATTTTTTAACTGATCTTTCTATTTTTTTCCATTCTCATTTGTTGTAATCCGAAGAGGAAAAGTGAAGAGACAAGCCAAAAATTGTCCTCTGACAATAGGCAATTTCAGAATGTAAGAAATCCCTCTTGTTTTATAAAAGAGGAGACTGCAAATAAGTAATGTATTTTGATTTGTGATGTATCATAAAAATACTTTTACTATATGATTAATAGAGCAAGAGACATAGATGTAAATTTTTGAATCACATGTGTGCATACAAGACTTTTCTTTGTGTATATGTCTATTGTATGGATGTTGTGGAGCATGGTTGCATGAATTTATTCTTTACTATTTTTTGTATGTTTATACTATCTAAATTTCCTTATGAGTACAACAATGGTGTAATAAGTAGGTCAAACAATTAATTGTCATTCTACTTATTTCATTGTTATATTAACCCATTATTTACATACATGAACTTACTCTTTTGTAGATAGTAATATATTTCACTGTACTCATTTTCATTAGTTTTCTCTTGATCAAGATATGTTAGAATAGTGTAGAATTTCACTTAGAATCGATTTAGGCAACATTAGTTAGATTTAAATTTAAATTTTAATTCATTTGAGAACATTTTGTTCTCAAATTCATTTAGATCATTTGTATTTAGTGTGGCAATCCGGCCAACATACTAGTGAGAAACACTATTCCAAATGGGGTCTAATTGGGACATGCCATCAGGCATTCTCTCTTACCTGCTTGATAGGCCATTTGGAATCGTCAACAGAAATGGCACTAGAAGGAGGGCCATCAGATTAAATGGCTACTAATAAATTAAAAAAACCCTACCCTTTCTATTTCATTGATAAACAATACTCGGACAAGTAATCCCCAACACATCGACCTTGAACAAGTTCTAATTCCTCATTCGTACTCTATGAATACCCCTGCTCAAGTATCTACCCACCGAGGTAATCCTCGGTATAAACCTTGGTCCCCAACCTCTCATTCCCTCGTTGACCCTAAGATTTAACGAGTAATTCAAGAAATTCACAAGCATATATTAACTTTCCAGTGGAGTAGGAAAAGCGACCAACTCTCTATTGACTTTTCAATATCCGAAGGGAAGAGAATCCCTTGGGAATAACGAGCTCTTGAAAGTCCCCTCTCCCACAAGGGAAACCAAATCATAGGAACATTAGATTATCACCTATTTCAACTCTTGCAAGGGGTTTAAGAACTCTCATACTTCAACTTAGAAAATTACCTACTCTCTAGTGGTGGTATACCTCATGTTCCTCTCGAATCTCCACCAAAAAAACCAATAGGTGAACTTGAAGAAGATCCCGAGGGAGAAGGAGGAGAAGAAATCCTTGTAAATCCTCAACCCATGTCCAAAGTTATTGTGAACCAATGAAATAACCAACCTTGGTTAGTTATCGATGTCATCATAGTACCTGGTGTAGTCCATGACATTCCCAAACATCTTGAGAAGTTATTTCCTAAGTTCGACCCTCATAAGAAAGACTCTACTAAGGACCATTTCAAGAAAATTATGTTGGCATTCAAATTAATGAATGTTCAACATGAAGATGTCGTCACTAGGATCCTTCCTTATACATTTGAGTGTTGGAAAATTGATTGTAATTGATTTCAACCTTATAAGAAGCCCTAAATCAAATCACATAATCCCCTAAAAGTGATCATGATGTGTCCACTTGAATAGCATTGAAGGAGCCTTGACATAAATGTATAACTCCAAAGTGGTCCCCTCATGGCATAGCTTTTAAGCATGTCACTCATGGGATGAGATAACATGTGGTTGTTTCCACATACCCACTTTGATTTGTACACAAATGGATCCCACAAGATGTCCAATATAAATATTACAAGCCTACAAATAAGATAAATATTTCACGATGGAGATTGTTGAAAGTATTATTTTTTGGTCAATTTGGATACCCTATATTTGAGGGAATTTTTACTATGCATAACTAAATCAAATGGAAGCACAAGTTGAATTTTTGGAAATTTTATTCTGATACCTTTCCAATGGTATATGGAAGTCCCTCTAACTCCCTAGGAATGAGGAGCTATGAGTTTTCTCATCCAATAACCCATCTAGAAAATTGAGGTCAGCTCAACTAATTTTGGGGATGGAATTACTATAAATACAGAAAATAATTTCACATTTTAAGAGTAACCAACGAAGAGATCAAGTTTGAGGTGTGATCAAGGAGTTGGGGTGTTTTTCTAGTGTGCAAGAAAAGTCTAATGGATTCTCTCAAAATCTTTCTTATTCTCAAGGTATGTTATGAAGTTGTGATGTTGTCGCGAGGTTGTGATGTTGCAGTATTCTCTACTATGACATTGTGATGTTTCTTTGATGTTTCCTTGAGTGGATGTTTTCTTTAGTGTACATTTCCATGATTGGATTTTGTCTTCAGTTGATGTTTTCATTAGTGTTTACATTCTAGAAATTATGATATGGGGCTTGCTAGGGTTTGAAGGATTGTCTACGGAATGAAGCATGCGGGTGAAGTCAAAATTACTTTGTGTATGAATATCTTGGATTAGTGATATCTTATTGAGTTGATTCTCAGTTGATAAGATTAGTGTCTTCATTTAGTAGGTTGGTTCATGTTCTTTAGCAAGTGGGTGCTTCCTTCCAGTTGGAGCTAGAAAAACCATGGGTTTGGTGCCTCCTTCCAGTCGATGTTGTTAAATCAGGGAGTTGGATCTTCCTTTAGGTTGGTGCATGTAAATCAGGGGGTTGGTTCCTCCTTCCAGTTGGTGCTAGATAATATTGGAAGTTGTTTCTTCCTATGAATGTAATATTAACATGATATAAGAAAAGAATTACGTGGTTTTCTCTCGTTTGGGTTTCCACGGAAAAAGAATTGTCTTGTGTGTATGTCTTTTGTGATGATGAATCACATTGTTAATACTTAGTGTTTACATGATGAGATTAAAATCAAAAATGATAAAAAGTGATCAATACTAATTCACCCCCTCTCTTAGTATTGGTGAATATTCTAACATTGAGAACAAAGCTTCAACCTAGAACTTTTCTTTAGATCAAGCTTTTATTACTAGATGGAATGTTTTTGAAACTACTTTCATTGAAAATTTCAGTGAAGAAAAGACCCCAAAAACTCTAGTTCTAGATCTTTCTCGAATTAAAATGGATGCAAAATAAAAATTTAAGGATTTCAATAAAAGGTTTCTCACTTCAATGAATAAAATTCCTCAAGATTCCAAACCTACTAAAGATGTTTCTATTGAATTATATACTTCATCTCTCATTGTTTCCATGGAATTTTTTGTTAAAAGAGATGAGAATAATACTTTAGACGCTACCTTTAAAGAATCCATCAAAGTTTAGAAGGACATGCTTAGTCTTAAGGGAAATCCTGGAAGTGAATATTCAAAGGATAAAATTGGTGTTAAAACCAAGACTATTGTGCCCAAACCCCTTGAATATAAGAAAGATTTAGAATCCATAGATATGGAAGCACTCCAAAGAATTGTGAAGAAATTTTTCAATGAAATTATTGATTTGAAAAATAATTGTGAAGAAGGTTCTTCCAACCCCAAGAAAGTTTTCATATTTCAACCCAAAAAGGAAAAAAATACTCCTCCTACCACTTGGGAGAAGTGCACACCTCTCTTGGGCACTAGTCTTGTAGGGTTTGAGCACCCTCTTGTGTGCTAGGTCTTTCTTGGTGGTGAAGTTATTTCTCTTGAATAATGTAGCAAAGGATTTCGCTGGGTTTTCTTCCCTTGTTGAGAAGGGTTTCCCATGATACTTCTTGTGTTCTTGTGCATGGTGTTTCTTCTTGTGATCTTGGTTGTTGCAACATTATTGTTTATGGTTAAGTGAAATGCTAAAATGGAATGAACTTCAGGATTAACCTAGCTTATGAAAAATCAGCATGGTATCAGAGCATAGGCCTTGAAAGAACCCATTGCACAAGCTACAAGCTTTCACCAGTCATCCCCCTTCTGTTGCAGTTCCGTACGACCCTCCTAGGGCTCCTAGAAATGATGTACGACCCTCTTCTATTGGGTGTTTCAGCCCCTAAAACTTGAACGTTGAGGAATTATTTGGCTTAGGAGAGTACAAAATTCTCCAACGTACCTCCAGAGACTCTCAAAATGAAAATCTGACCATTTTGAAATTTTGGCCCTAGGGTTTCTAGGGTTTCGCTAATTTATGCAGAAATTTCAGAATTAGGGTATCTCCAAATCATTGAAGGAGCTCTTCAACTCACCAGTGTTCTCCTATCTTTCAAAGGCTTACTTTTGGAAGTCATAAGTCCAACTAAACCTAAAAGTGCTAGCCTAGCCTAGCCGTTAGGTTTACTAGCCAAGATGAAAAGGGTTTGTGAAAACTCCAAAAATGAGCAAAATCATAATGAGAGGAAAGCTTGATGATTCAAGAAACTCAGTTCTAGGAAGAAAATACTTCAATGGAATACTTATTGTGGGTGACACAAAATGTGACACTATGACTACATCCTTCATGAAGATGTCAGAGGACATAGATCAACCGTGTGCCATTGGAGAAATCATATCAACACCCTGAGGTATTCACTTATATATATATATATTATTTGTATCATTGTCATGAGGGTAATTGCAAGAGGAAGGAACCTTTTGTTGAAGTCATATATCCAGAGCGATCTTAGTGCATTCAGAGGAATGACACACTTGAAGTAAAGACTCATGCTTTGATTGTTGTAATTGACACTCCTCTAATCCATATTTCAAAATTTTGTTACATTACAAGTAGGTGTTGTAGATGAGACAACAATTTTTAAATTGTTTTGATTCTAGAGATGTACTCATTATTCTCCTTTAGGATATATTCTTATGTTGGTTCTTTTTTTGTTTTATTTTTCCATATAGGTTAACAAGAAAAGAAGATGCTTATCCTTCAGAGGGAGTCACTTGACTCAAAAGGAGCCAAAACCATATGAGAAAGAAGAATAATAGAAACATCATTGAGACAACCAATGCTGCAAATCATGATCAAAATCTTTCTAGGATTACATGGGAAGAAGCATGCATGACACAGTATATGTGCAGAACAAGAGTCTTCACCAGACTTTGAAAAACATAACTCTCGAAGAAGTCTTCACCGGAATGAATCCTGAGATTGAACACTTCAGTTTATTTCGGTGCCCAATTTATTTTCATGTACCCAAAGTGAATAATTCCAAGATAGATCCTTTAGGAAGAAAGGATATAGTGAATATTCAAAGGCATCCCTAGTCAGAGACAAATTGAGACAAGCAGATATGTTGTCCTTGAAGAAGAGACAGTATTTCAAAGACCCAGAGAATCTCAAATGGAGATTGACAATGAGACAATACCTTCTCCCCCTTCATCAATTCAGAGGAAGACATAGATTACTCCAAGTTATCCAGTTTTCTCCAGTTGATATTTGCAGAGATATTGTAGTAGGGAATAAAAATCCTACCTAGACTCACTCTGCAAGAGGCAAAGAAACATATAATCCTCTCAAGACACATTCCGAGAAAGAAAAAGAGATTTTCAACCTATCCTTCAGTCATGAGCCACTTCATTGATGTTGAGACTCCTTGTCTTAGAGAAGAAACAAGAGAATCGGTATGGAAAGATGCCATAACAGAAGAATACCAATATTTCTTAAAATAATCATGCATAAGATATTATTCAGCGACCAAAAAGGGAATTTTGTGGTAACTTCTAAGTGGATCTATATGATAAAGTATGCAGCTGATGAAAGTGTCAAGAAATACAAAACGAGATCTATAGCCGTAGGTTTCTCACAAACAGAGGGAGTTGTCTATAATGAGACACTTGATACAGTGAACCTGATACAGTTCCATTCGTACTATCATCCATGAGTTGGAAACTATATCAGATAGATAGATTCTTGATGAGTTTGGATTTCAACAAGAATGTTGTTGATCCAAACCTATATCATTACAGTGTGGTGACGAGAGCCTAATTTTGATGACTTATTCAGAAACCCTTGTTGTTGGATAGAAGTAATCCTTGACTTCTAAATTCAAGATGAAGAATATGAGTATGATGCACAAATTCTTGGGACAATAAGTATGACAGAGGACAAATAAGATTTTCCTGAGTCAAGGAAAATATACAGTGAAAATATTAAAGAAGTTCAGTATGACAGAATGGAAAATCCACCGTGATGGATTTAAAGAAGAAGATTGATGATTATTCAGATGAGACAGATCCACAAGTTGATTGAATCACTGATGTATCTGGTTAACACCAGACTTAATTCATGCCATGCAGTAAATGATATTAGTCAATCCACGAGTTAGTTGAGACAGACTCACTAGATAGTAGTAAAGCATGTATTGAGATATATACGAGACACAGTTGGATATGGCATGAGATATGCCTCTAGTGTAAACTTGAGCTTGCAGGATATGCCGATACAGATTGAGAAGAGAGTATAGTGGATCAGAAGATCACATCTGATTGTTGTCTTACTGTGAAGTTTTCCATGGTTTCCTAATGTAGCAGGAAACAAAACTTTGTGGCCTTTAGTACCTCAAAGGTAGAAGTATATAATAGTGAATATGAGAAGCAATGTGGCTTCACAAGCTTCTGACAGATATACTTGACCATGAGATGGATCCTATGATGATAACCAAGATCCGTGAGTAAAGCTCCTTGAGAACCCAATGTTTCCTGATGGATCGAAATACGATGAGATTAAATATCCTTATTTCAGATATATGATGTAGAGGAAAATCATACACATGCAGTACCTTCCTACACATGAGAAGATTACATATATCTTCACTAAATTAACTTCGTGAAGAATGTCTCCCTAGTTGAGAGGGAGTGTCGATAACTCCAGCCAAGACAAAATTCAAAATCCATGTGAGACTTGGCATGATGAAGAATGCCTCCCTAGATGAGAGGGAGTTTTGATGAATGCAGCTATGTGAGACATTCTCCAACTTACAAACCTGTGAGGTATGGATCATTGCAGCTATGTGAAGTATTTCTCTCAACTTACAAACCAGAGAGAAAGCCCCTAAGAAGGGTACATGGTTCCTTCTTGAGATAGATCTAGGAACATAGAGATGACCTCCTCCATTCAAAGAGCGAGAAGAACTCCAGATGATTATCCAGTGGGAAAGGAGATATGATGAGTTTGATGTGCATGTGGCTGAGCATAAGGTGAACGTCTAAAATCCCAAAGTGTTGGGTGCATCGTCGTGAGAATAGAAATGAAGATGATGTGTTAGCTTCCTCTGAGAAATAGAGTTGACGATAAAAATCCAGATGATTCTCCTATGTGAGGCAGTGGGAAATAATATCTGTAGAGTGGACATGCCTATGAATGAGCACATGTGAACGTGTGTAGATCTGGTTCTTTTGTGTAATGAAGTGAGCTAGAGCTATGACATCCCTATGGATGTTCCCCAAGTGGATGAGTACTAGTGGGTGTATCTGATCCTTTGTTATATGTTGTTCAAGAGTCATACCTACATGTAACCCTAATTGTTATGTAAAGGGTACATGTTGGCCCCACGTTAATGTGATTAATAATAAATGTAAAAGATAATTAATATGGTTAATATTAATTATAGTAATAATAATAATTATTATAATTATAATATTATTTAGTGTGTTCGGCTCTGTTGAGCCAATAGGCACTTTGACTAAAAGGATAAGTCTAATATAAGTAAAGGGAAATTCCCCATTGTGGAATCATATCTTTCATGTGAGTTTGGAAATTTCAAAAAGTACATTTACTTGGGAGAAGTGCACACCTCTCTTGGGCACTAGTTTTCTAGGGTTTGAGCACCCTCTTGTGTGCTAGGTCTTTCTTGGTGGTGAAGGTATTTCTATTGAAGAATATAGAAAATGATTTTCTTCCCTTGTTGAGAAGGGTTTCCCAGGATACTTCTTGTGTTCTTGTGCATGGTGTTTCTTCTTGTGATCTTGGTTGCTGCAACATTATTGTTTATGGCTAAGTGAAATGATAAAATGGAATGAACTTCATGCTTAACCTAGCTTATGAAAAATCAATAGCCTCGCCACTGATGGAGTCACTTTATCCTCCTCATTTGTCATCCATATCCTCCCTAGACACCAATAAAGTCCATATCCTATCAAACCCTTGAAACATCTCTCATGCACAGATCCCCTACACAAGTGGTTCTCAAGACATGGGAAGGCCTACCAACTCAGCATCCAATAACACTTGTCCATCCTAGAACAACATTGCATGTCTCTAATTCTCAATTCATGAGGTTGAGAACACACTCCTAGTACCCATAACACATTTTCCAATCGCAACATATCCCCTGACTCCATTCAGAATGACACTGTACCAAATCGCTACACTACTTTCCTAGTTCTCATACCAAGATCCTCGTACATACCTAAGTCAGACATTGTGAAGCTCATGAACAAATCATGTTCTCTTGTCATGTGTCGGTGTCTCCCACTATATAAGAACCATATAATCCTCCAAGGCAAGCATCTTACTTCCCCAAGTTAGGTCCATCTAATGAAATTTTTGCCAAGTCTATCATCCAAGTCACCAAGAAGCTCTCTATGTATGCACATGCTACCATTTATCTTTTGTCCTCATCTAAACAGTCTCAAGCTATGGTTGGAAACTTAGTCTATTCCACTCTGGACCATCGCAACTCATATTTGCAAGTGTCCTCATCCTTCAGGTTCAAATACCTCATACATCGTCATACCTCGACAATGGGAAACTCTTTGGCCCAATGAAGACTCTATCTCATCAACCTGTGATACACACGAAACCATATTGTCTGTGCCAAAGCATGTGAGTTGTACCCATCATAACTCATGATTACAAGCCACTCGAAGTCCATACACAAGATTGGAAATATGCCACACAACATACTGATGTGATATGGGTTCTCCACCAATAAACTAGAACTCCCAGCCTTCCACACCATCGAGTTGCAAAAGTTCACAACTACTCATATGGATAGTATAGCCCATGTCTAAAACCAAATACCATCTAACCTATTTCCACCTGCAACCGTCACTATAGCTCCCTCTTAAATCTATCACCTATGACCTCCCCATAAAAAGAACAAGAACAATGCTTCTCCAATGTTGTATCCAAAAATGTGTCTCAAAGATGATCCCCTTCTCTTCAGATCCCAAACTTCGATACCACATCAATTTTCACATGCAACTCTATGTGACTGATTTCGGTTCTAAAAATTTCTTCCTAGTGGTCTAACAGTATATCACTTCCATATACGGAGGGGAAACCTAGAACAATTTCCGCTTAATGGAAAATGTAAGGATAAATATTAATAGGAGAGTTGGATATATATATATATATATATATATATATATATATATATATTAAATCAATGCAGGGACAATAGATGAATCTTGAATTTCACCTCCATCAACCACCCATTACGAAGAAAATGGAACTGTAGATTGTTTGACATATTAAGTCTTACCCTAATTCGAGGGGAAATTAGGAGAACTTGCGCAAAATTGGACTCCCTCTCATGTGACATGATAAAACTGCACTTAAAAATAATGCACAACATTCGAGCGACGAGGTGACCTGTGGAATGTATTGGATGTGAATGAAGCACTAAAATTTTAAGGAAAAGGGCGTAGAGAAAGGGAACGACAAAATAGGAAGTTCAATAGACTAGACAAAAGAACAAAAATAATTATGTAGATAGTGAAACAAAAAAAGTAATCAATTTGTCCAACCACGAATTGAACGATGAAGAAAGGAGTATATTAAGAAAAGGATTGGGTTTTGTTTTTGCACCAAGAACCATCCCGATGGAGAATATAGTTTGTAGCATCGAAGACATCATAACAAACCTTAATGAGGAAGATAAAGACACAATTAGGCAAGACTGTGCATTAGTTCTCAAAAGAGTGAAACCATTGAAAAGCAATATAAACAAGAAAGAGCATGGAGCCCTCATAAACCTTAGAAAAACAATAACATTGTGGTGCTAAAGGAAGATAAAGGAGAGGCCACATTTGTTATGAACAAGATAGTCTTACATTTTGAGATATTATTAGTTGTATTTACAATTTACTATATAACAATAGCATAAGGTAGGATCACTGAGAGAAACACAATCACAAGATACACAACATTTATCCTGGGAAACCCTCATGGGGGAGAAAAACCAACAAAAAATTCCTTAATATAGATAGTCAATACAATGCCAAGACAATAAACCAAAACACTAGAGAATATCCAACACTGAGCAATGCGCTTCTCTCTTCCTTCTTTTGGCAACTGGCAACTGCATCTTCCTTCAAACTTGTGCACTAGATGAGTGAACTAAGTGAGTGAGATAATGAGGTGTTGGCTTCATTTATTTATACAAACTGGCAAGTGCTAAAAAGGTGTATCTTCACTGGGCAAGGCTGACTTGTCTTCTTAGTGGTTAAAACCACTTTAATTAGGCTTGGGGGTCGACTTATTAATTTTCATAATACAATTAGGGTTTGACCAATCCGCCGAAGGGAATTTGGTCAATTGCAATACCCAACATGATCAATCCACAAAAGGGGATTGATCAAATTAATAATAACTCAATAATAAATAGAATACTCTTTGTAGTTACAATATTTCAACACTCCCCCTTAACAAGAAGGGTATTCTACAACATCATTTCGAGAGAGAGAGAGGGAAACAACGCCAACAACATTTGGAACACTGGCTGGCATATCTGTAAATCATCAGAAGTTTTTCTCATCATCATCGTTCACAACATGGAGCTAGAGTAGCATCATCATCCTCATCAACATGAGGATTAAGTAACATCATCATCACATATTTAGCATGAGGCTAAAGTAACATCATCATCTTCTTTAGCATGAGGCTAAAGTAATATCATCAACATCTTTAGCATGAGGCTAAAGTAATATCATAAACATATTTAGCATGAGGCTAAAGTAATATCATCATCTTCAGCAAGAAGATGAAGTGGCATCATCATCATCATCTTCGACAAGATGCTGAAGTGGCATCATCATCATCATCAATAACAACACGAGGCTGATACAACATCAACAAAAACAACATCATCGACATCATCGACATCATAGCACAAAGGTTGGAGAAATAATATCATCACAACATGAAGGTTGGAGTATCAACATCATCATAGCACGAAGGCTAGAACCACATCAACATCAACACTAAGATGGAAATCTTCAGCACAAGGCTGGCATCTCAACAACATCAGTACGAAGCTGTAAATCTTCATCACTAGTCTGACATCACAACAACATCGGCACAAAGATGGAAATCTTTATCTCTAGGCTGGCATCACAAAAACATCAACACGAAGTTGGAAATATTTAGCACAAGGCTGGCATCTCAACAACATCAAGATGAAGCTAGAAATATTCATCACTAGCCTGGCATCACAACAACATCAGCACAAAACCAGAAATATTCAACACTAGGCTGGCATCACAACAACATCAACACGAAGCTGGAAATCTTCAACACAAGGTTGGCATCAACACTACTCCCCCTTTCGAGCTAGGTCCTCTCGGACTACACCAATCTTGTCTAGAAAGTGATTAAGCTTTACACGAGACAGAGGCTTGGTCAACACATCAACAACCTGTTCATCTATGCCAACATAATGGAGCACTATGGCTCCTCTCTGCAACATATCATGAATGAAGTGATATTGAATCTCTACGTGCTTCGACTCATCATGGAATACATCATCTTTAGACAACTCTGGTTATCATATGGGATCATGGTGGCTTCCATCTCCAGATCAAATAGATTTGTGAACAACATCCGAAGCTATATGGCTTCACCACTAGCAGAACATGCTGCAATATATTATGCTTTTGTCATGCTGGGAGCAATATTGGATTTCTTCCTACTCTACCATGAAGTCATGGTTGACCCCAGAATGAAACAACATCTTGAAGTTCTATTTCTATCAGAAACATTTCCATTCCAGCTCAATCTGAATCAGTATATGCATACAATCTGAAGTCATGATCGCTAGTATAGCAGAGACCAAAATCCAATGTACCCTTAAGGTATCTCATCACATGTTTTTCATCATCAAGGTGAACATGTATGGGTTCTACCAGATACCGACTAAAGGAAAAACATATATCTGGCCTGGTATTCATCAAATACATCACCAAACTAATAATTTGTCTATACAAAGTAGCATCAACCAATTATGACGAGGAATCTACTAGGAGCTTCAACTTTGTTTCCATGGGTCTGTACATGGATTTACATTTCAACATGTCAAACCTCTTCATTATTTCAATTGCATACTTACCTTGGTTAAAGAATATCTTCTCAAGGTTCTACCAAACTTCGAGATCTAAGAGATAAAGCATTAGGTCTTTCATCAAACTCTATAGTGAGCTTCTTCTGCAATATGTGATGATATTTTCTTCATATTGTCAAGAATACATCATCTACATGTAGTAGCAACATCATTGGATCATCATTCATAACCTTGAGATAAAGGTTAGAATCAACTTTACTCTTGGTAAAGCCCAAGCTCGTCAGGAAACTGTCAATTCTTCCATACCAAGCTCTAGGAGCTTGCTTCAACACGTACAAATCTTCCTTCAACCAACAGACATGAGTCTTTCTATCTTTAATCTTCAAATTGAATTTTCTCATTACATTGTACCAATGTGGTACACTTTCTCAGCTGCAACTTAATCTACACAATCATGTGCTTTCTGCAAAACAATATTTGTCTCACTGCCTGAGAGTATGTCCTCTCCTCTTTCTACAATTGTTCCTTTTGGAACTAGGACTCTGCACCTGCAGTTGCTCTGAAGCTAAGAATGGTTTCTCCATTCTCACTTTGACTATTGAAATATGTGAGTGACTCCTCTTATTTTATCACAACAACGGCTTCATATGAAACATAGAGTGGCTCAATAACTGATACTGAAAGTATCTCTTCTTCTTTCATGGAGGTAACTCTATCTTTTATTATAGTCATGTCTCCATGACCCAACTAATGTAATGCACCAACTGCCACTCAATTTTAAATACGGGGATTTCTCCGCCTCCATCTCATATTATATATGAATTATGTTTGTTCTGGTTGTTTTCATGAATGCTTGAACCATTTCTTCAGTTACTGGAGTAAGTGTCTCGTCATAGTCTTCTCCCTCTTGCTGGGAGAATCCTCCAGACACACATCAATATTTGTACATATGCAACATGCTTGATCTGTTTAGATCAATCTTGGAAGTCAATACTGACTTCTCTTCTAGTCTCATGGAAGAATCCATATCCTAGTCTTTTGGACTGGCTTCCTTCTCTATCACTGAAACAAGGGAATCTTCCCAGGAGATTTCATATCTCCTAGAAGTTTTTGAAGCTACGATCTAGTCTTCTCATGGCATCTATCTCCCAATCCTGGAAGTTGTCTCTTCATCTGATCCTTTCTGAGATCAATATTACTATAGATTTCTTCTGAGTCTACAAGGACTTCATCATTTCTTATGGGGTATACTTGGTGTTGAATACCAAGTCTAAATATGAAAGGATGAGTTAAACTTCAAACGAGTTTTTCTTCCCGTCAAGGTGGCTTGAGTATCCTTTGAACAAGTATACTATAAGTTATTTTTCTAATGTTTGGTAATCTTTGGAGCCTTCTACTCCTTAAAATCAATCTCAATATGAGATACTCTGGATCTCAAAAGATAACTTTTGCATCTTCTTTGGTACATGATTGTATATGGTCATGTACATAGTTTGCTTCATGTCTCATATAACATGTTTCCTTCTACAACCTTCACTATAGCTTCCTTAGGGTTATCACCTGTGACCTTAAACAAGGTCAACAAAACATCAAGCAAGAATAATACTCTTTTGATAATAGTAAATAAAAAAAATAGCATGAACAATTGTCACATTAGCTCCTTTAGAGCTCACTTGTGACCTGTCTGAAACAAGGATCAAAAGTAAGAAATACAATACAAAATGAGATCAACACTCTTATAGTGTTGTGATCAAACATTCCTCCATGGTAACCTGGAATCAACACGGGAAGTTTCTCCTAGAGGAGATGTTAGTTGTATATGTTACATTAAGAATTTATCTCAATATTCCCACATGCTACCAAGTATAATACTTTTTCAGGACTGTTATCTCAACTATAGTGTTTACCTGTAAAGGAGTAGTCATCAACTTGTCAAGTGCAACTTTGAATCTTAACAACTTGATTAATAAAACCTGGAACCCGAAGTCTTGTCCTCAAGAATGAGTGTGTTTCTTTGCTTCCAAGTATTCTTCACTCAAGATGGCAAGTGTTTTCTTTAACCCGTCTTCTGTACTAAGACAATATGCTATCTTGATAGAAATTTGGGTTAGAGAATAAAATCTATGATCTCAACTTTAATCCATCTAATACCTTGACTTTAATTTTGAACAAAGGTTAGTATGATGGTCATAGCTTCAACATGCAACCTAGATCAAAATATTGTCATATCAAATAGATGCATATCAGAATAATCAAACCTGGGTTGCATTATTCCTCTGAATGTGTTCGATCTTGAGATCCTTCTGGATCTATGGTAAGAGATCCCTTCTCCTGAAAATACCCTTTAAATCTTAATAGTTTAAACATATGTGAATACATACCTCTAATAGTATTTGCAGGTAGTGGAACCATTTGGTAGCAACAATAATAATTACCAACTCTTAAAAAATTCAAGGGTGATTGCAACTCGTACTGTAGCTGATACTTCAACTGATATTGCAACTAATTCTGAAACTGCAACTG
Source organism: Picea glauca (assembly GCA_000966675.3). Lineage (NCBI taxonomy): Eukaryota > Viridiplantae > Streptophyta > Pinopsida > Pinales > Pinaceae > Picea > Picea glauca. Next base: position 1,538,832 of record JZKD02S1627253.1, on the reverse strand, counting down.
CAACTTAGGGTTTTATGAGGAAACCCTAATTTATCCTAGGAAACCCTCATGGGGGAGAAAACCCAACAAAAACTTCCTTAATATAGATAGTCAATACAATGCCAAGACAATAAACCAAAACAATAGAGATTATCCAACACTGAGCAATGTGCCTCTCTCTTCCTTCTTCCAGCAACTGGCAACTACAACTTCCTTCAAACTTGTGCATTGGATGAGTGAACTGAGTGTGTGAGATAATGAGGTGTTGGCTTCCTTTATTTATACAAACTGGCAGGTGCTAAAAAGGTGTCTCTTCACTTGGCATGGCTGACTTGTCTTCTAAGTGGTTAAAACCACTTTAATTAGGCCTGGGAGATGACTTCTTAATTTCAATAATAAAAATAGGGTTTGACCAATCCGCAAAAGGGGATTTGGTCAATTACAATGCCCGATGTGATCAAACCACAAAAGATGATTGATCAGATGAATAATAACTCAATAATAAATAGAATATTCTTTGCATTTACAATATTTCAACAGATAGATTACAACACTAAAATGAAGGAGCACCTTTCCACCTTTGCCAGTTACAAGAAGCTAAGAAACAACCCAATATCTAAGGTTATTAAGGAGTTAAAAAGGTTATTAAATATTCTAACCTATATGAAATGATAAAGAAACGACTTACTCCAAGATGCCTAATCACCCCTAGAATTTATGGACTCCCTAACATCCACAAAGGAGTTCCTCTCAGACCAATTGTCAACATAATCGGCTCCCCAACCTATGAAATCGTGAATATGTGGCAAAGATATTAGGACCATTGGTCGGAAACACATATTCTTATTTCAAGGAATCAAATGAATTTGTGAACCTCATCAAAGAAGGGAGAGTTGAATCAGGAGTCATGCTCATAATCTTCGATGTGGTCTCCTTTTTTACAAAAATACCATTAAATGAGGCCATTCAAGTCGTCAATGAGTTCACAAACCCTGAGACAACCAAACTAGAAAAAGTATGTCTAAGATCAACCTTTTTCATCTTCGAATGAGAGTTTTATGAATAAACAAGTGGAATGGACATGGGATCTCCTCTATCCCCAATTGTGTCCAACCTATTCATGGATAAATTTGAAAATAAGGCTCTAGAATTATACCCCCTAAAACCATCCAAGTAGAAGAGGTATGTAAATGATGCCAACATCAAGTAGCCTCTGTTGGACAGTTTGTTTGGAAAATTGGTTGTCACTGATGTCAAACCTTGGAGAAGTATCGAAGCCCTAGTTATATGTTTGAGATTTATCATGAGTTAGTTGTCATTAATGGAGTGATTGATGTATCCATAGAGATATGTTTTAGATTGATGGTGAGTTATTTTTCATTGATAGAGTGGTTGATGTCAAAATATGTGATGGGTGCATTTGATGAAGTCTACATGAAGCCCCAGAGGTGTTGTTATGGCACCCGAATTTGGTTGAGGAATATTTAGATGAAGGATATTGTAAATGTGTTAATACACTCATAGATGTATAGTCCTTGTCGTGTCGTTTCCGGTGATAGGTGGTACGCCACGTGGTTCCTCACAGTTGATGAGTTATGAGGTGATGAAGTTGGAAGCCCCAAAGATGGGCTAAGAAGCCTCTAATTGGTTATAATATGGGTTAAGAAGCCCCTAATTGGTTGCAAGTCATTAATGAAAGAGAAAAGTGGTTGTAACAAGAAAGTTCAAGAATACCTAAAGTTAAGGAAAGAAGTTACTTAGAAAAAATATATATACACCTTAAGAAGTCACTCATAAGTACATTCACACTCACATTCTATTGAATATATTCTATGTGATTAAGTTATTCTCATATGAGATAACCAAGGAGATCTAAGGCAAATTTCAGAGGGAATATGAAGTGAAGAAGGGCGAAATTCCAAGGGAGGATGAAGTCTTGTGAGGATGTGTTCTAAGGTATGTTATTTACAGGTCATCTTACCATTTTCTCTATAAATTTATTTCTATAATTATTGAGACAACTAAACTTCATAATACATATCAAGGTACCTGTGGTATAAATTTCATATTTTGGGTCATTGTATTTTTGGAGATAGCGTATGTGGAAAATAGGGTTTTTGGCTAGTCCTTAAACTAGTCTCAAACAATTGTTCCGGGTAAAAAAACCATAAATTCTTCATAGAGTGTCCCAATTTAGTGAGACCAAATTCATTGGATATATTATAGTCATTAGTATGTTTTGTATGATTTTTAGATATAGATATCCAATATGCCATGTGTGGCATTATCTACAAGTTCGCTCTCTATAATAATCCTGAATTCAACAAGGTCTGCCATTTTTTCTATAACACATTTCCATGGATGTTCCAAGAAGTGAAACTTGGAGGAATTGCAGAGAAGATATTGAATAATATTGGGTACATGTTTCAGACCTTAATTAATTACAGGTATGGATTTATTCTTGTTGAAATTTAGGGTTTGTGACTAATCCAAAAACTAGTCTCGTGAGACAAAGGTAAAGTTTGATGAAGATGTTATTCTCTTGTTGTTGAAGTTGAGGAAGGTCTGCATGTCTGTGATCACATACACCAAGTATGTTATAGAGTTACATGTATGTTTATATGCATGTTTTGAGGGTTACATTTTGATGATGTTATGGTCCATGCCTGAGGCAAGTCTTTGGTATATTGTTGAGGCATTGGCACATGCTTGAGGCACATATTAGGTGCATGGTTGAGGCATTTACTTGGTATATGATATTGGTTGTTTGGTTCTTTGTTGAGGTACACCATTGATGGTACTTGATTGATATATCCTATGGTACATGGTGTATGGCATGATTGAGTGATATGGTATAGGGTTGATGTAAATTTTTTATACATGGTATGGTACAGGACTAATACTTGGTATGGTGTTGATGTACATGGTTGACAGTTGAGGCATATGGTACAGGTTATGGTACATGGTTGATGCACGGTTTGGTACAAGTGGTGGTGCATGGTTGATGCAAAGTTTTGTACAAGTTGTGGTACATGGTTGATGCTTGGTATGGTACAGGTTTATGGTTTGGTACATGCTTAATAGAGGCATGTGTTGGTGATGTTGGACATCTAGTTGAGAGGTATCCTTGGTATATGATCCATGTGAGAGGATCTGGTTGAGTATCAATGAAAGTGATAAGTTATAGGTTGGATAGGTTGACAGTGACAAGTTGGATACAGTGATATGTTGATAGGTTACAAGTTAATGTGACAGTGGTAATGACAACGATAGTGAAAGTGGTAGTGATAGTGACAATGATAGTGGTAGTGACAGTGACAATGGTAGTGATTGTGGTAGTGACAATTGGTCTACATTTATATTAAAAAGTGGAAGGATGGGGCAAGAAAAGGGGATTGTATCCTCTTTCCATTTGGTTTCGTAGAACACAAGGAGTTGGAGATTCCTTCAGATTGGAGACTGAGAATTAGGGGGTTGGAGCCTCCTCCTTGTTGGTGCGAGAGAATTTAGGGAGTTGTAGCCTCCTTCGGGTTGGTGTTGGAGAACTTGGAAGTTGGTGCTTCCTATGAATGTATTCTTGATATATATAAGAATAGATTTTGTGTTTTTCTTCCGTTTGGGTTTCCACGTAAATTCTAATGTATTGTGTGTGTGTGTGTGTGTGTGTATATATATAGTGGTTAAGTGGTATAAGTGTTCATATTGATTCACCCCCTCCCCCCCTTCTTAGTATTCCAACAATTGGTATCAGATTCAATTCCTTCAGGAAATATTTTAACTACTGGAAGGAAGATCATGGAGATCAAGAATAGTGCATACACAGATAATGGAATACCATGGTTCGATGGTCAGATTAGTCAGAACTATGAGATGTGGAATATCAGAATGAAAATGTTTTTACAGGCACATGGATATGATGTTTGGAAATCAATTGTTACATGATATACCGCTAGTAATAAATAGAAAACTACAAGCAAGAAGGAATTGAAAATAAACAACAAAATAGAAATGGATTTCATCTTGGAAGGATTACCTAATTCAATACAAGAGAAAGTGGGAAAATGTTTATCAGCTAAAGAAATTTGGGATAAGCTACATGATCTATATTTTTAGGAATATCCTATCACAGAGCCAAAGAGTGCTAAAGAAAAGGTAGGTTTAGAACAAGAAATATGCTATTCATGTCAGACATATTTGGAAGAAGAATATTGTGAAGAAGTATAGTAGATCTTGAAGTAGAATTAATCATTTCTCTAGACGGATTGATGAAAGAAAGAGGAAAAACAAGTCTCTTGAAGAACAATTGGTCAAGAATAATTCTCAAGAAAGTTCCAAATAATCCCAATAGGTCATCGTGAAACTAAAATATCAGCTGGAAGAAGACAAAAAGATTGAAGAAACATACAAAGGTCATATGGAAGAAAAGCAGTGTTTGGAAGCCGAAAGAAAGGAAGAAGAGAAAGAGAAAATATTTTGACAGATCATATTACGGAAATAAATGAGGAATTAAATAAAATTGAAGTAGAATTTGTTCAAGAATAAAGAAGACTTGAAAAGGAAACCATCTCCTTGAAGATCCAACTTGAAGAAGCAAATCGAACAAAAGAAGTTATGAAGAGTCAGATGATGAAGAAAGAATAAGAGGTTGAGAAACCTGAAGAAGAATTGTCACATTAAGAGCCAAAATCCTCAAGGTCAACAAGAAAAATGAAAAGAAAGAAACATCCACATCATCAGTAGAGAATGTTGAAGAGAAGCACTCCAGGTTTCCAGAAAAAAAGAATGAACAAAAGAGTAAGAGTTATGCAGAAGTACTCAAACGAAGGAATCATGGTCAACCATAATCAAAGAAAAATGATAAAGATACATCTTCAAGAATATCCTCCACAATCAAGCCACAAAGAAGCTTCAATTCAAATGAAGGTATCAACGAAATATAAGATCATGATCAACCAAGGAAAGAATTTAGAAGGACTACACCGCAAAGAAGATCATTCACTCCCAAGTATGTAAATTTATTTTATGGTCATTGTTTTTATTTTACTAACTTTTGACGCAAAGTTGCAGATTGTAGGGATTATGGAAGAAATGTTCAAAAAATAAATGCTTATGTGGCCCCACATAACATTGAATGTTACAATTTCCATAACTATGGACACATAGCTCGTGATTGTAGAAGCATGATGGATATTTCTATAAAAGAGATTATTGATATCAGATATGACAAAGTATGGAAAAGAAAACAAGAATGTGTAAAGGAGGATAAGATGAATGAAGGATGCCCATAATTCATACTCTCAGGATTGGAAATAGTATGAGATCAATAAAAGTCTACAGGAAAAAATGAAGATGTTAGATACAGGAAATTTTGGAGAAGAAATAAGAAAAAATAAGAACTGGTGAATAAAGACCAGGTCCAAAAGATCGTAGAATTAGTAGTAATGCGAAAAAGAAAATAAGAGGAGGTGAATAAAGAACAATCCAAAGAGATTGTACTTTCAGGAATTGTAGTATGAGATGAATCCATAGGCAGAAAGAAAGAAGTTAAAGTTCAAAGAGATGATGAGTCTACAGAGGAAGAGGAAGAATACTCCGCATTAGGATGGATTCCTCCATCGTTATGAGCCATTCATCTTGGAGACTCCCAGTAAATATGAATATTGGGGGAGTAAGTGCAATAGCTACCACAGATCAAAGAACCATGCTTTGAGAATTTTGAAGTATTTTCATATACATATTCATAGCAGTCAGATAACATAAGTATAGAATGACAGATGAGTTAGAATTGTGGACAGTTGAGTAGTGTATGGAAAATTTATCCATCATTCTTCTATAATCACGAGCTATGTGTCCATCATGCTTATGGAAAATTTATTCAAAAATTTTGAGTATAGAAATTTTTTTAATAAATTGTGGACAGTAGCTACCTCCCATAGCTACAAAAATTTAGCTATGGAAAATTTATTCAAAAATTTAGAATTGTGGGCAGTTGAGTATGGAAAATTTATGGCATATGGACAAAGATGGATACTTAGCAGGTATAGAAAATTTTTGTCACGGAAGATGCATAAAAATGTATTTACAATTGGAATCAGTGGAATCAATTGGAATCAGTTGATCATAAAAAGGAAAGCAATGAAAGGCACAAAAGAATATGGAAAGAGAAATAGACAACAGAAGCTAATTCATCAAAAGAAAATCATTGAACAATATGGTTGTTATAATATAAAAGATTGTGTGCTTGTTTAACAATTGACAATACCCTTGTCACCCAACCATAGGCCAAAGCCACCCTCCGAGCACCTTAACCTTGACAGAGAATCACTCTGGAAGCAAATCCTAGGCTAGATAGCCAAACAAATGGTAGCACGCCTTTCCCCAAGGATAGCACATCACAAAGAGCTGATCATATGTTCCAAACCCTAGCCAAGAGATAGTCCAAGCGTAACTGTTAGTTGTAGCAGCTGCAACGGCAATTGTCCTCCAAACCTACGCACAAGACTGGGCACTACAATGCACACAAGACAGGGCACTTCAATTCTGAGACTACCTTTCCAGAATGAGAACTTGCCTCCTGTATTTATACTAATTCTGGCTAACTTCCAGGGCCGACTTCTCATTCTGGGTATATGTATGTTCAATATATAATATTATTTATGGTTGACTTTTTCTTTAGTAGGCTAATAACCTAATATAAATTATCTTCTTGAGCCAAAAACTCTTCTAGGGTTATTATCCAACTCATTAGGGTTTCTTCTTGCTTCCTAAAGTATTCTATCCTTGTCAGATTTACACGTGGAGGTAAATACCTCTCGTAGATACCATAATATCAACACTCCCTCCTAGCTAGGGAGGTATTACAGGTAATGGTCTTTGAGCACAAAACATACCATTCACTTGGTAGCGTCAACATAGTTATATAAACTAGATCATGAGCACCATTGTCATCATCAGCTATATCATCTCTCGAAACCATAGTCTATCTAAGTAATCAGACATGATGCTCACTCCACAGAGTGATACAAGAGCCATTCTTATAATCTAGAAGAGTAAATGTTCTGAACCATTTTCTGTCTGGAAAATATCTATTCATCATTCATCTGGCTGATAATTATTTCCAATAAACTGCTTGATAGTCTTCAAGGAAATCAGAACAAAATAGAACACAATTGTGTCTATCCATAGTAGTACATAACTACAATCCAGTGGTAAACTACCACACCAAGTAGCAAACAAGTACTTGATAAATAACGTATAGTCACGAACAGTGGAACACATCCACCACAATAGTATACATCTACTGTCATACAATCTTCATAACAATCATCTGATATCAACCTGCACAGAAACAATGTTATGATATAAACTGAATCATCTGGGCCAATCTTTCACTCATGTCTATGAGATATGAAAGAATATTTTCCCTCGGAGTAGAACAATGAGATATCTATACTATTCTTCTCAAGCAAGGAAGAATAATTGTCATGTCTTCTGAACCTGTACCATTCCCCACCTTGGACCATTCTTCCTACACTAATCAAAGTGCACCCTGGAGAGAATGTATAAACCCTAAGGAATACATGTCCCTGATTGTTGAGCCTGGACCATTCCCCACCCTGGGCCATTCCTCCTACACTAATAAAAGTGCACCCTGGAGAGAATGTATAAAACCTAAGGAATGATTGTCCGGACTAGTTCCTCTGTTAACCACAAGAGGAAAAGATTGTCCTGTATCAATATCCAAAACAGACCATTCCTCATGTTAACCACAATTAGAAATCATTGTCCGGCGAGGCAGGCCAGTCTTCTTGAGTAACCCTCAAGAAGAGAGACTTCCCTAGACCACTCCCCATATTAACCACAATGGGAATTCGTTGTCTATGATACATCAGCAATCTGTACCATTTCCCATGTTAACCACAATGGGAAATTGTTGTCCGTCAGAAATCTCAATCCACTTTCCGAACAGGAAAGAATCTGTCTAAGCTGGACTATTTTTCAATCTTGAAAATGAATGTCCTCAATAATATTTCCAGTGCTCCCTCCCAACCTAGGACTCATCTCTTCCTTTTTCAATAAGGAATTTGTCTCCATGAGCTCCAGCTTGAGTATGCAAACTCTTTCATATTGGATAGAAGATTTACGAAAATGTCTACTTATCTGCTCATTTGTGGAGATATGTATTGGAGAACCACTTTCTCCTTTCTGGACTTCATCATGGATAATGTAATGCTTGACTTCAAATGTACTTTGGTTTGGAACACTAATTTTCTCTAAAGGCTTCAGGTAGCTCTAATCAATAGAGTATATCATTGTTGGAAAACTGGAACATATCCATGTGGCACTTCTTCTATCATCATGAGATCTGATCTACTGAGTAATCATCCTGATACAATATCTCTGTTATAGAAAATCTTCACCACGTTTATGTTGTGCACTGGAGGTTCTCCACCAAGTTGTCTTCTTTTTTCTGCATGCAAGGGTCTCTTTCTGGTATGCCTCAAGGTCTTGAGGTTGCTCTTCATACACTCTTTATTCAATTTCTCTAGAGAACATTCTTTCTATTCATCTGATGTAGAACTCCAACTCATGGATGTTGTGGATGATATTATGACTCATGTAGAGATAAGTCTAGTTTACTGGAACAAGTAATCATCATAGTCTTCTCCCTCCATCTGGGAGAACCTCTAATTCTATATCTCGCAATCCTTTCATTCATAAGTCTTCCATACACTTTTATTTATCACGACTTTCAGTTCTTCTACTTGATTTATTTTATTGAGTCTATATTAGGCTGATAATCTTGTGATTCTTGATACAATGATTGGTTGTTCTTGTTTCTCTTTCTTTGGAATCTTCATGTTTTTCTTTATCTCTTGGGTCCATGGAGTTTCTTATAGATTCCATTCCCTAGAGATTCCATTTCTTCCTTTCATCATAGGATCACGGATATGGATGGAAAACCAGGGATACTTTAAGGTTTCTCTTCGAAGAAGACTTCTTCTGAGATTGAACTGAACACATATTGTCTTTCATGGTTACTACCATGGATATATACTTCATCATCTTCAATGGATCATAG
>JZKD02S1627253.1:1517480-1529721 GCA_000966675.3 Picea glauca | reverse complement strand
TTCATGTAAGAGTGCATATAATCGGCTCCCTCTATCTAACAGACTCCACACTTCCATCTACATCCTTATTGTCTTCTGCAAAATGTCATAAGTCTTTTTCCAATTTTCCTCTCCATTGCTAACTTCTTTTTGTCTTTGCTTCTTCTAAGTCTCTTCATGATTGATTTGGCTTATCTTGCAATATCTTCCACATGATTTGTATTTCATCCTTTCATGTGTATTATCTAATGGTATCCATTCTTATCTTGTTGTTCTTCCATAGGCATAGTTATTCTTGGAACACATTATCTTCCAAGAGATAGATATACAAGATATGTACAGAGACGATGCAAACAAGATATGTACAAGAGATAAGAAGAGTTGTGTTACCTTTAAAAGAAGAAGTCTCTTCCATCCTGCTTATTACTGTTTGTAGGTTCCTTTTTCTTCAGCAATTGATTCTTCGTGTTTCTCCTTCCTTTTCTTTATCTCGGGACAATGATTCTTGTAGTGACCATACTTTTTACAGTTGAATCATTGTACTTCTAAAATGTATTTCTCTTGATTTGGCTTCCTTCTTGAACCAAACTTCCTTTTGTTCTTGAAGTTATTGAATCTTTTTGTGAAGGCCTGATCATCGTAATTCTTTTGGGGTTTCTCTTTTTCACTAATCCTTGATTCTTCTTGAGCACAACAAGTCCAAAGTTCTTCAAATGTTGGATAATCCTTTCTTGTGCTCATGCTTGTAGCAAATGCATCCCACGTCTTGGGAAGACCATTGAGTACTATGTTTACCAACTCCTTTTCTGAGATGATCTCTTCAATAGCTTGTAGTTGATATCTTAACTAAGAAATTCTCACAAAGTATGATGTTATGTTGTCATCATCGTTCATCTTCATGTCACGAAGCTCATTCTTTAGACTCATTACTTGTTCAATGTTTCTGACTGAGAAAAGGTTTGTTAGGGCATCATACATCTTCTTCGATGAGTTAAGATGGGAGATGTAGGGTATCAAGTGGTATTTTATAGAATCCACTATGATACTCATGGCATTGATGTCACCGTCTTTGAACTTCTCCATAGCTGCAATGTTCTATGGCTCCTTCTCTTTCCCTTCTTCAAACTTTGGTTTCAAAATCTTTCCTTTTATGATATCCAACACTTTATTCTTGGAAAGGATGAGATCAATCCTTGTCTTCCACACTCTGAAGTTATAAGCTCCATATAAATTGTTCTCTGACTTCATAGAGTAAGTCATGGCTTCTTTGGCTTGGTCAAACCCTAGATTTGACCACAAACTCAAACTTCATGTCTTGGCATTCTGAGAGTATCAATAGATGTGCTAGGATAGAGTGCACTGATCTATCTGAAGATTAGGTCAATCCATTCACTTAAGGTGCATCAACAAGAGGATTAAGGTTTCTGCAACTGCTTCTGCTAGTAACCCTAGCGACAGTGTATTGGAAGCTACTTCTACTAGCAACCCTAGCAACAGTTCCTCAACGAGCTCAATATCCTAGCGGCTATGTTTCCTTCCAGCATTTATACTGAATGAAGGAGGTGTGGGCCCGTAACCTGTTAGAATATGAAATATTATGTGTTCGTTTTACCATTGACAATACCCTTGTCACCCAACCATAGGCCGAAGCCACCCTCCAAGCACCTTAACCTTGATAGAGAATGACTCTGGAAGCAAACCCTAAGCTAGATAGCCAAACAAAGGGCAGCACACCTTTCCCCAAGGATATCGCATCACAAAGAGTTGATCAGATGTTCCAAACCCTAGCCAAGAGATAGTCCAAGCGTAAATGCTAGATGCAGCATTTGCAACGACAGTCGTCCTCCAAAACTGTGCACAAGACTGGGCACTGCAATGCGCACAAGACAAAGCACTACAATTTTGAGACTGCCTTTCCAGAATGAGAACTGGCCTCCTGTATTTATACTAATTATGGCTAACTACCAGGGCCAACTTCTCATTTTGGGTATCTTTCTATTCAGTATATAATATTATTTCTAGCCGACTTCTTCTTTAGTAGGATAATAACCTAATATAAATTATCTTCTTGAGCCAACAAGTCTTCTAGGGTTATTAGCCAACTCATTAGGGTTTCTTCTTTCTTCTCGGAGTATTCTATCCATGTCAGGTTTACACGTGGAGGTAAATACCTCTGGTAGCTACCATAATATCAACAATGGTCAAGTGAACATGACAAATGAATCATTAAATCAAGTAATGAATTATTTTTATAAATGTCAGAGAGTTACAAGAGGAAGCACCAATGGACAATTAGATATCATTAGAAGAGAGGAAAATAAACACTTATAGGGATCCCTACATTGATCTACACGACATCTTGCAGAAAAATCAAGGGAAGAGAAATCATTAGAGAAAGTGTTCGAAAAAGGAAGATCAATAGTATGCATACATGGGGAGAAATACCGACAGGGGGAGTTATCCTCTCTCCCATAATGTCAAAAGAGAAGAGAAATAACATAGGCATAAGACAGAGGGATCATCCCCAAGGAGAGAGACCCTTTTCCATTGATGTCAAAGGGGGATAGTGAGAAACATTGATGAGGAGCAATGGTCACAGGGGGAGCATGTGTGTTGGAGCATCAATGCTTCCATAAGTGTTTACATCAATGTTGGTGTTTCCATCAATGCCAAGGGGGGAGATTGTTAGACAGTTGGTTTGGACAATTGGTTTTCATTGATGTCAACCCTTGGAGAAGTCTAAAATCGCTAGAGATATGTTTGATATTGATGGTGAGTTAGTTTTCATTGATAGAGTGATTGATGTATCCCTATAGATATGTTTGAGATTGATGGTGAGTTATTTTTCATTGATGGAGTGGTTGATGTTAGCAAATGTCATGGGTACATTTGATGAAGTCTACATGAATCCACAGAGGTGTTGTTATGGCACCTAAATTTGGTTGAGGAATATGGACATTAAGGACAATGTAAATTCAGGTAATACACTCATAGATGGGGAGTCATTTTTGTGTTGTTTCTAGTGATAGGTGGTACGCCACGTGGTTCCTCACGGTTGAGGAGTTATGAGGTCATGAAGTTGGAAACCCCAAAGATGGGTTAAGAAGCCCCTAATTAGTTACAATATGGGTTAAGAAGCCCCTAATTAAGCCCCTAATTGGTTGAAATTCATTAATGAAAGTGTAAAGTGGTCGTAACAAGAAATTTCAAGAATCCCTAAGGTTAATGAAAGAGGTTACTTAGAAAAAGTATGTATACACCCCAAGAAATCACTCATAAGTACATTCACACTCACATTATATCGAACATATTATATGTGAGTAAGTTATTATTATATGAGGTAACCAAGGAGATCTGAGGTGAATTTCAAAGTGAAGATGATGTGAAGAAGGGAGAAATTCCAAGGGAGGATGAAGTCGTGTGAGGCTATGTTCTAAGGTATGTTATTTATGGGGCATCTTACCATTTTCCCTATAACTTTATTTCTATAAATTATTAATACATCAAAACTTTGAGGATATTGATAAGACATATCAAGGTACATGTGGTAGAAATTTCCGCTTCTGGGTCATTTTATTTTCAGAGATACTATCTATGGAAAATAGGGGTTTTGGCTAGTCCTGAAACTAGTCTCAAACATGTGTTTCGGGTAAAAACAACATAACTTCTTAATAGAGTATCCAAATTTAGTGAGACCAAATGAATTGGATATATTACATTCAGTAGTATGTTTTGTATGATTTTCATATCTAGATATCCAATATTCTGTGTGTGGCATGCTCTACAAGTTTGCTCTCTAGAATAAGCCAGAATACAACAAGGTCTACCATTTTTTCTATAACTCCTTTTTTGGGATATTCCAAGAAGTGAAACTTGAATGAATTGCAGAGAATATATTGAATAAAATTGGGTACAGGTTTCAAACCTTATTAATTACATGTATGGAGTTAGTCTTGTTGAAATTTAGAGTTTGTCACTAATAAAAAAGATAGTCCCGTGAGACTAAGGTAAAGTTTGATGAAGATGTTATTCTCTTGTTTTTGAAGTTGAGGAAGGTCTATAGGTCAATGATCACAGACATCGGGTATGTTATAGAGTTATAGGTATGTTTATATGCATGTTTTGAGGGTTACATGTTGATGATGTTATGGTGCATGCTTGAGGAAATTCTTTGGTACATTGTTGAGGCATTGGCACATGCTTGAGGCACATATTAGGTGCATGGTTGATGCATATACTTGGTATATAATATTTTTTTTTTGGTACTTTATTGAGGTACACAATTGATGGTACTTTCTTGATATATCCTATGGTACATGGTGTATGGCATGATTTAGTGATATGGTGTAGGTTTGATGTACATTGTTGATGTACATGGTTGATACATGGTATGGTACATGACTAATACTTGGTAAGTGTTGATGTACATGGTTGATGGATATGGTACGTATTATGGTGCATGGTTGATGCACGGTTTGGTACAGGTGTTGGTGCATGGTTGATGCACAATTTGGTATAGGTTGTGGTAGACAGTTGAGGATTGGTATGATACAATTTGATGGTTTGGTACATGATTGATAGAGGCATGTGTTGGTGATGTTGGAAATATATTTGAGAGGTGTACTTGGTATATGATCCATGTGAGAGGATCTGGTTGAGTATCGATTATAGTGACAGGTTGGACAGGTTGACAGTGACAAGTTGGATACAATGACCAGTTGATTGGTTATAGGTTGATGTGACAGTGGAAGTGACAATGATAGTGATAGTGACAGTGACAGTGGCAGTGGCAGTGGCAGTGAAAATGGAAATGATTATGGTAGCGACAGTTGGTCTACATTTATATTTTAGGGCGCCAAGATAGGGCAAGGAAAGGGGGTTGTATCCTTCTTCTGGTTGGTGCCAAAGAACACAAGGAGTTGGAGCTTCCTTCAGGTTGGAGCCTGAGAATCACGGGGTTGTAGCCAAATAATTTTTTGAGTTGTAGCTTCCTTCAGGTTGGTGCCTGTAAATCAGTGGGTTGGTGCCTCCTTTGAGTTGGTGATGGAGAACATAGAAGTTGATGCTTCCTATGAATGTATTCTTGATACATATAAGAAATCATTATGTGGTTTTCTCCTGTTTGGGTTCCCACGTAAATTTTGGTCTATTGTGTACTTGATGTAATGTTTCTTATGTTTATATGTTCATGATATATAGATGATATATCGATGATACACTGCTAATGAAGTTGACATATATAAATTATGGTTAAAAGTGGTATAAGTTCTCATATTGATTCACAGCCCCCCCCCTCCTCTAGATATTCCAACAGCCTCATGGAAAGGAGGAACTAAAAAAAATATTCGAGCATCTCAATGGAATTTTCGATGACATAAAATTTACCATGGAACTTGAATAAAATGAAATCATACCCTTCCTAGATGTACTAGTCACCAAGAAGTAGGATGGACACTTGGGCACAAAGTTTTTAGAAAGAAAACCCACATGGATAGCTATCTTCATGTTGATTCCCACCATCACCCTTCTCATAATATAGGGGTCCTCAATACCCTAGCTATAAGGGAAGAAATAATATTTGACAAATATCACCTCTAACAAGATATGGACCACCTATCCATGGTCTTTAAGAGCATAGGATATGGAGAAAATGGCATCAAGAATGATATAAAAAAAAAATGAAAGGAGGACTCGACCACAAAACAATCAAAACTCCAACATGAAGGCATACCTTCCATACATATAGGGGGTAACAAATAAGATTTACAGAGTTTTGAAAAGGAAGGAAATCACTACATCCTTCAATCCCTTGGTAACTATTAGACAAAAATTGAGATCCGTAAAAGACCCTATGGACCATCGTTAGGGAAAAGGCATCTACAAGATATTTTGTTCCCATGGAAAATGATACATTAGAGAGACTAAACGATCATTTCAAGTAAGGATCAAAAAGCAGAAATCATAAATGAGCATATCTGCACCTCCACCTTGGTGGAACACTCCCTAAAAACAAAACACCATGTGTTCCTTGAAGACACCAAGATCCTTGCAAAAGAAGACCACTACTACAAAATATGCTTCAAAGAGGCCCTAGAAATAATTAAGAATCCTAAAAATATGAACAAAGATGGTAGTCTAGAGGTTAGTAGCATTTGGCTTCCCTTGATTAACCAACTCAATGACCCTAGAATATCATGTTTGAATTATTAGGTTTGACACTTTCCCTATATCTTGTTTTCTTTTATTTTCTTAGGGTTCATAATCTTAGAGGTTTCTTAACATTATACTAAACATTATAATTATATTAAAACCCTAATTTTAATAATACCTTTGTTTCCCCCATATGCGGGTGTCACCCCCGTCCACCTGGAGGGCACCACGAGATCCCCCATCTCGTGAACCAATGACTTGGTGTGCTCCACCTCACCCTCCCCTCATGCGAATTAAATGAATTATTCTCTTGAGGCGTCGATCCATTACTTTGCTAACTGCTCCTGCTCCTCACCTTCATAGCCTTAGTATGATGCACCAGTCCACGCACATGCAAAGGATGGTAGCATTGAAGGCTAGTGATTTGACCCCCTCTCCTCATGGATTTTGTCACTCTGTTATCCTCGACCCTTCCTGTCATTCCTCCATTGTTCTCTGCACGTGGTGGCTCTCTGTTATCTGTAGGTGGGAGATCTATGTTCTCTACAAAAGGTGGTGGCTCTCCCCCTTCTTAGTTCCCCACAAGCTCAAGCTCTTACTCATGACTCCCTACAAGCGTGCCATCCCCACCTTGGGGAGAAGTGGTTGTGGAGGGTGTGCATCCACAACTACTCCCCTGCCCATCATGGACAACCAGGACGGCTACGACTACTCCATCCCCAACTCTCTTTGGAATCTATTAGATGTCTGGGAAGATGAAGTTTCAAGCTCTCTACCAGCCTCACGACACACCTCTATAAACCATCGCAACTACGGGGTGGTAAAAAAATTGCTCGCCTGCACTCTCGTCAACCTTTCGGGTGTATTTGTTCAGAGCCCTCCTAGTTCTCCTCGCTCGCCCCACTCCCCCACCGCTCGCCCTCCTCCTTCATCTTCCCCCTCCCCTGGCAGTCATCCTCTTCCTTCTACGACCCACCCCAACACCTAGACTCCTCAAGATAATTCCAACAAACAAACCAATGAGACTACTCCAGGAAATCATAGTTTGTGGATGGATCCCTTTATCAAGAGTGCATGCATCTCGATCAAGGAACCAAGCTCAAACAACTCCAGCTCCCCCAATGACAATGATAGTGACTTCGGTGGTTGCTCCATTGTATAATAGATTCCTTTGGATGGCCCTCCAACCATGATCGACAATCATACATAATTCTGAGGCTTATGTTCATTTTTTAGTTTTTCTCAATTATGATTTTTCAATTTTTTTGGTCTTATGACAATAATCAAACATACTATCTCTCTCAATATTTTTGTATGTATGGTTTTTCCCCAAAGGGCAGGCAAGATGACCATGTTTTTTTCCCATCCTGGTTTCCCAACAAGGGCAAGCCTCAGTTTTGTCCATTCACTAAGATAAACAGTGCAAATTTATAATTATATCTTTATTGTATTTTTAATAGAATAGTTCTACAATCCAAAAAAAAATAAAAAAATACCTTAGTTTCCTTTTTATATAATTTATCTATCCTATATTACTAATTAATACACCTAATTAAGGTATATTAAAAAAACGTATTAATTCATTATACCAAATATTAACATTACACTGAAACTTTACTATCCTACATTAAAACACTAGTTTAAATAATACTTAGGTTCACTTTATATCTTATTATATTCAACTATAAATTAAAACCTAGGTTTCTATTATACAATACTATTTATCAATTTAATATACTTTATACTAAGACCTAATAAGATTAATACTAGATCACTATGATACTACTATATACTTTATTATAAACTATTATATTAAAAACACTAGCACTTCACTATGATTCTACATACTTATTACATATTATAGTATTTATAGTATTTAAATAGTCTTATAGGGTTTATTATATATTTTACATTATAATTTAGATATTTTATTATTAATATTAATATAATAGTTAATAATTAAATAAATAAGCTTTCTAGGGTTTATTATACGAGACATTATAATTTAGTTCATTAATTATTATTAATTACATAGACTTAATATTAATTTTACAACCTTAACATTATCTTATCTATAGAATTTTCTTTAGTTTTATTTTAGGGTTTCTCATCTCAAGATCACAGGTTTAACTTCAGTTTTGTCCCGCATCATGCATCTATTAGATAGATCTGCAACTCATATCTTTGACAACTAGTTATGAAGATGAATCCAGTTTCGGATTCAAAACATCAATTACAATGGCTCTAACTATGGAAAATCCAGAAGATCTCTCTGAAATTTCTCACCACAGAAATCTTTAGGCAATGATCACTTCCCTATATGGATTGGAAACATGGAACAATTTCTACTTAATGGAAAAACTAAGGATAAAGATTAATAGGAGAGTTGCAGATCTAGATTTTTTTAAATGATCCAGGGACAATAGCTTAATCCTAAATTTTGCCTCCATCAACCACTCATTATGAAGCAAATGGAACTGTAGATCATTTGACAGATTAAGTCTTACCCTAATTCGAGGGGAAATTAGGAGAACTCACGCAAGATTAGACTCCCTCTCACGTGACACACTACAGATGCATTTAAAACTCGCACACAATATTCGAGGTGACCTATGGAACATATTGGACATGAGTGAAGAACTAAAAGATGAAGGAGAAGGGGATAGATCAAAGGAACAGAAAGACACCAAGTTAGATAGACTAGCAAACAAGAAAACAAATAATGTTGTAGACAGCAAAACAAAAAAAAGTAATCAATTTATCCAACCACGAATTGAATGATGAAGAAAGGAGTTTATTAAGAAAAGGATTGGGTTTTTCTGTTGTTCCAAGAACCATCTCAGTGGAGAATATAGTTTATAGCATCAAAGACAACATAAAAAACCTTAATGAGGAAGATAAAGATGCAATTAGGTAGGACTTCTTATTAGTTCTCCGAAGAGTGAAACCACCGAAAAGAAATATAAACAAGAAAGAGCATGAAGCCCCCATAAACCTTAGAAACAATGATATCATTGTCGTGCTAAAGGAAGATAAAGGAGGGGCCACAATTGTTATGAACAAGATATATTACAACACTAAAATGAAGGTGCACATCTCCACCTCTGGAAGTTACAATAAGTTAATCAATAAACCAATATCTAAGGTTATTAAGGAGGTAAAAAAGGTCATTAAAGATTCCAACCTAGATGAAATGATAAAGAAACAACTTAGTTCAAGTTTTCTAATAGCCCCTAGAATTTATGGACTCCCTAAGATCCAAAAAGAAGGAGTTCCTCTCATACCAATTGTCAACACAATCAACTCTGCAACCTATGAACTCATGAAACATGTGGCAAAGATCTTAGGACCATTGGTCTGCAACACATATTCTTATATCAAGGACTTAAATGATTTCATGAACCTCATCAAATAAGAGAGTTGAATCAGGAGACATGCTCATCAACTTCAATGTGGTCACCTTTTTTACAAAAATCCCATTAAATGAGGCCATTCAAGTCGTCAATGAGGTCGCAGACCCTAAGACAACCAAACTAGTAGAAGTATGTCTAAGATCAAGCTTTTTCAGCTTCGAAGGATAATTTTATGAACAAACAAGTGGAGTGTCCATGGGATCTCCTCTATCCCCAATTGTGGTCAACCTCTTCATATAGAAATTTGAAAATAAGGCTCTATAATTATACCCCCTAAAACCATCTAGGTGGAAGAGGTATGTAGATGATACCAACATCAAGTGGCCTCATGGAAAGAAGTAACTAAAAAAATTCTTCGAGCATCTCAATGGAATTCTAGATGACATAAAATTTACCATGAAACTTAAAGAAAATGAAAGCATATCCTTCCTAGATGTACTAGTCACCAAGAAGCAAGATGGTATGTTTGGGCACAAAGTCTTTAGAAAGAAAACTCACATGAATAGCTATCTTCATGTCAACTCCCACAACCACCATTCTCAGAAGATAGGGGTCCTCAATACCCTAGCTATAAGGGAAACAAGAATCTCTGACAAATATCACCTTGAACAAGACATGGACCACCTAACCAGGGTCTTTGATAGCATAGGATATGGAGAAAATGACATCAAGAATGTTATAAAAAATAATGAAGGGAGGAATCGACCACAAAACAATCAAAAATCAAACATGAAGTTATATCTTCCATACATCCAAGGGGTAAAATATAATATTACCTTGAAAAGGAAGGAAATCACAAAAAATGAGATCTGTAAAATACCTTATGGACCATCGTCAGGGAAAAAGCATCTACAAGATCTCTTTTTCTTGTGGTAAATGCTACATTGGAGAGATTGGATGATTATTTCAAGTAAGGATCAAAGAAAATGAAGTAGACATCATAAATGAGTGTATCCACACCTCCACTTTGGCAGAAAACTCCCTAAAAACCAAACTACATTTATGCCTAGAAGACACCAAGATCCTTGCAAAAGAAGACCACTACTACAAAAGATGCTTCAGAGAGGCCCTAGAAATAATCAAGCATCCTAACAATATGAAAAACGACGACGACCTAGAGGTGAGTAGCATCTGGCTTCCCTTGATTAACCAACTCAGTGACCCCAGAAGATCGAGTTTAAATGATTAGGTTTGACACTTTCCTGTTTTCTTTCATTTTCTTAGAGTTCATAATCTTCGAAGTTTCTTAACATTATACTAAACATTATAATTACATTAAAACCCACCTTATTACATTATAATTATATTGTACTAATTAATCCACCCTATTAAAATATATTTAAAAAAACTTATTAATTCAATATACCAAATATCAGCATTACACTCAAACTTTACCATCCTACATTAAAACCCTGGTTTAAATAATAATTGGGTTCACTTTATATATTATTATATTCAACTATAAATTAAGACCTAGGTTTCTATTATACAATACTATTTATCAATTTAATATACTTTATACTAAGACCTAATAAGATTAATACTAGCAAATCTTTATGATACTACTACATACTTTATTAAAACTATTATATTAAAAACACTATTATATTGTCTTACTTTTATATAGTATTTATATAACTTATTTAAATAGTCTTCTAGGGTTTATTATATATTTTACATTATAATTTAGATGTTTTATTATTAAAAACACTAACACTTCACTATGATTCTACATACTTATGGGGTTTATTATATATTTTACATTATAATTTAGATGTTTTATTATTAAAAACACTAACACTTCACTATGATTCTACATACTTATTACATATTATAGTATTTATATTCTAGGGTTTATTATATATTTTACATTATAATTTATATGTTTAATTATTAATATTAAAACTATAACTAATAATCAATTAAAAAAGCTTTTTAGGATTTATTATACGAGACATTATAATTTAGTTCATTAATTATTATTAATTACATAATCTTAATATTAATTTCACAACCTTAACATTATCTTATCCATAGAGTTCTCTTTATCTTTCTTTTAAGGGTTTCTCATCTCAAGTGGACATGGTTAGCTTCAATTTTGTCTTGCATCATGTATTTATTAGATAGATCTGCACTAGAACTTCACTTTGATTCTACATACTTATATATACTTATATATACTTTATACTAAAACCTAATAAGATTAATACTAGCAAATCGTTATGATATTACTAAATACTTTATTATAAACTATTATATTAAAATCGCTATGATACTACTACATACTTTATTAAAACTATTATATTAAAAACACTAGCACTTCACTATGATTCTACATACTTATTACATATTATAGTATATATATAACTTATTTAAATAGTCTTCTAGGGTTTATTATAAATTTTACATTACAATTTAGATGTTTTATTATTAAAAACCTACATACTTTATTAAAACTATATATTAAAAACACTAGCACTTCAATGTGATTCTACATACTTATTACATATTATAGTATTTATATAACTTACTTAAATAGTCTTCTAGGGTTTATTATATATTTTACATTGTAATTTAGATGCTTTATTTTTTTTTTGTAAGTAAGTATAGTATCTTATATTAGAAAGCTCTCATGAGCCAGGAAGCAAAACAAAGTACATGATAAGCATAATGAGATTGGGGACTGCCCCAACAGAGGG